>VFFE01007510.1:2260457-2299599 GCA_008921705.1 Burhinus oedicnemus
AAAAAAAAAAAAAAAAAAAAAAAAAAAAAAAAAAAGAATAAAAGTCGGGTCATCACCATTAGTTTCTGGTCTCATCCTCAACCAACTAAACAGTGATACTTCTATTTAACTATTTGCCAGATCTCTACTCTGCACTGTTCTAAATCCAAACAACAATATGAGAGAGGATACAAACCTGGTTTCATCACATGACCATAAAACTGAAAAAATCAGAATTATGAAAAAGCATGATTAAGCATTCTCCCCCAAACACACTTATTGGATTAGATCAAAAGACTTCTATCAAATAATTAACGATGAGTAAGATGGTAAATTCTGCAGTAAATTCTGCAACAGTTCAAAACAGTAAATTGTTCTTATGGAAAAATCTATTTTAAGTGACTGTATCTGGAAGTAATTCATACCTTGAAGCAGAAGTTGGTATTTCCTCTTCTTCCAAATTCATTACAAATATTGATTTCCAGAAATCAACCTTCAATTAACATATTTCATAATATCTTTCTAACTCCTGGTCTGAATAATAATGTACTATAATGGGTCCTACAGCAAGAACGTGCACATATAAAGCATTTAAAGAGGTATAATCTGTCAGATATTTCCTTGGAAACTAAGAGCACTTATACAACTTCTTTTTCAAGGAAAATTAGTTAGTTGGAGTTGTACTTTTTTCATGTTGTGCAAATAAAGTAAGTGTTTTTTTTGGTGCCGCTCCCTCCCCCCCTCTCAGGTGAATTATTTTAATTCTTGCTATGTCAGCCATGCTAACATGCACATTAAGGGACTCTATTAATGGATTTTACATAAATTGGGTTTGAAGTCATTCCCCCCTCCCCACTCTTAGGGAATTCATTAAAAACAAGACCACTTTCCTTTACTGCAGGCCATTCTGTGGATTCTACCAAAGCATAGCTGACTTTTTCATAGCTCAGCGATATGTTAGCAAACCTCATACTTGAGCACCTTGAAAATGAGGTTTCTCAGGCCACTATAAATAATTCCTCAAGAGTACGGTTTCATTAGAGAAAAATCTATCACAACAGTTGTCAAGCTTGCCTCAAGCTACTGTTATAGTTGACAGTTTGAAACTTGACCTCTATTCTCTGCACAGCACGTTAACAACAAAAATCTGGATCTGAAAGCTTTGAAATTTGTAAAAAGGGCTTAAATTCATTTTTACTGAAGATGAAGTAGAGGTGAGGAAAGAAAACCATCTCTAAGATGGCTGAGAAGGGATTTTGAATTCTTTCTATGCTTATTCTCAAGGGCAACCCAACCATTTAAGAGCAATACTTCTCATGTGCTCTCCTACCCACACAGTTCTTCCGAAACTGCTAAAAGATTTGCATCACAAGTTAGCCTTCTGGTTAAGACAGGAACATACCAGCTGTCCCCTCCCAAACCAAATCAATCTCATCAAGTTGAAATGAAAAGGTCACAATGAGAAAAATCTAAGCATGCTATTTTTCTTCATTTTTATTCCCAAATACAGTGAAAGTGCAATTAATTGCTACCAAACAACCAATGATTTGTCAGGTATTCACATGAATATGAAAATAGGGGTTCTACCCATTGAGATACACTGGGAATCTATGTGAAGATAAAAATCAAGATGACTGAATGCCATGTGTATTTTAAATACAGTACTTGATGAAACTCAAACTTTTAAATCTCAGAATCTTATAAATTTATCTTGATGAAGCATTTTCTCCACCTCAGAAGCAACCATACGTTTTGCATGTCTTCCAGCACCCATTTCATGGCAACTGTAGGATTTCATATGGAAATGAAACGGACAAAGTAAAAACTGCATTACATAACCCAGTCAGGGTATTTTTGATAATTATATTAATGAACTCCACAGTAAATTCTAAATTCTGCCTGTATTAAGATTCCAGTCAGCATCCTTCACATCAATTTTACTAGCTAACCACCTTTAAGCAGATTTATTCCCTTCTTTTCTATGCATCTACATATTCGCTTCCATTTGTCAGCTTCCTAATGAATGAAAAATCCACTATTAATTCAGGGGAAGTTCAGGTAGCAAGTATTAACCTTCACATCCCCAACTGTGACTGTATTAGGTTTCTTTCACAGATTAACAGTATTACAAAGCTGTGAAGTATAGTCCACCTTTTTTTTTTTATTCCTTCTGCACCCTCAAGTTTCTACTATGGCTGCAACATAAAGCTTTCATAATGATAATACTCTATGAACTCCCTGGAGTCTACTGTCAAATGTAGGTATTGCTATTTTGAAGACTACACATTATTTCTAGTGCAACTGGTTGGAGATTCAGAGGAAGAGGAAAAAAAAAACATTAGACAAAAAAAGCCAATCGAAGAAAGAGGCAGGAAAACACACACCTATATGATCAGCCTTTATTTAAAAATAGTTTGAAAACAATGACATAATTTACACAGAAGTAATATTTGCTTAAGCTTATTTTTATCTTCTTTTCAACTCACTTGACTAGATTTCCTTTAAAATCTGGTTTTGAATGATGACTGACAAATACAAAAAAATTCAAAGCTTTTCTGAAATGATGATTTTCTAAAAAGAGATTATTTTCAACAAGTTAAATCTAATTAGACGCTACAATCTCTTACAGATTCTCTGATCGCAATGTGCACTAATATAAGAACAAAAGAAATATCCCCCAGAGTCAGACGAACGGTCATTTTAGCTCCTTATTTTCTGCAACTGGGGCAACAAAAAGCAATCTTCAGGAAGAACATGTAAACCAGACCCTTTTTGTAGCACATTCCTCTCATTCTCTCAGTATATACAACTGTGTGATCAAGCAAATTAGAGAGCAGATCCCTGTCTACTCTTCTTTACAGACCTGTTGACGATGTATTCAAATTCCTTTTCTTAACCTGCTGAAATCACCTGCCTCCCCAATACTGTGTGGCAAAGGATTCCAGAAGTTTACTACACTGTACATTTAAAAGTAATAATAATTCAAAAAAAAAAAAAAATCAAACAAAAGTCTTCCTCAGACTCTTTCTAACCAGCTGTCCTATAAGCTTTGAGTGCTACATAGCTCTAAGGTTGCAGGAGTTGGTGAGTAATAGTTCTGCATTTCCTACCTTCATGATTTTCTAAGCTTCACTCATAAATCCTCCTATAACCTTCACCTCTCCAAAGCGTTAGGTTTGTCTTTTCAGTCCTTCCTTGAAAGGCAAGAGCTATTATCTTGATGTAAAATAAGTAAATAAATAAAAATCTTCTCGCTACCTTTTGTAATATCAATATATCCTCCCTGAAATACGGGGACTGTAGCACCCAGTACTCAAGAGGAGGGCTATGCAGGGCTTTACATAGGAACAGAAAGACACTATTTCTCATGTCCTCAGTATCTTTCTGATGATGCCCAACACCTCTGCAGGCTCTTCTGGCTGCTGCTGTTGAACACTGAGCCAATAGTTTCAGGTAACTGCCATGAATCCAGGATCTCTCTTCTGAATTGTAACGAGAGTTTTGAATATAGTACCTGTAAGCATCACCAGGCCTATTACACACCACAAGATTGCATACTGGAACTGTAATCACTTATTCCTACCCCTCACTCCCACCTATGCTTTTCCATGTCCATATTTAGTTCCCTACACATCATTAGCTGTGAAAGTTCAAAGCGTTTTCCAATGTTTTATTACTTCTTAGTTTGTTGAATAGGAGGTAGCTTGGTAAAAGCTGCAACAGATAGAAGAGTCATAGTCCACCAAGTCCTGAGTACCTCAAAGTCAGGAAAGTGTTAAGCTTGTGATACAAAGCCTGTTGTACATGCTGGTTATGACTACAGTAACAAGTAGGGTAACAAGCACCTGAAAGTGTTAGTTTGTTTATTTCTATCCCCCTGCTTTCCTGAATTTTGATTACTACTCTACACAGAGAACAATTCTAAAAAGAGCTGGCTCCAGAACAGTTTGTAAAGTTCCAGTTTTTATATCTGACTTTAGTCCAAATCAGATCAAAGTCTTCCTTGAACAAGTTGCCCCCTAAAAAGCTGTAGATGTTCAGGGGACTTGCCAGTAACCTACTGCCAACAGCAGTAATAAAATGGACATGAATGACAAGTTCATTCAATAGTGTCAGGAACCTCTACAATAATTGACTCTGGGCCAAAAGGGACTACCCTGTAGCCTAAGTACATAGAAGTCCATCTCAAAACCTCTTGGCTCCAAACACCCTCTCAATAGTATGAAATCACACTCCAATTAGACCTGGAGCTGCAGAGTTTTCAGACTTCTGGCTCCACCACTGAAAACCAGTCCAGCATGACTGTCTGCTTCAGAGCTGTCAACCTGGACTCCAAAGTCCTGAGTCCCATGGTAGTTTCACTGAATCCAGGTAAGATGCAGCTTACACTTGCTAAGCCCATATTTCATTTAAAAATCTTCAACTAAACAACACAGACATCTCATGAAACAAGAATCATGATTTCTAGGAAGCCATAACCATAGATATTTCGCAGTACTTTGATTGTTATTTTCCAGTTTAAAAACAAAACAAGAAAGCACATGAACTAGATACCAAACCTTTCAGAAGAGACCGATGCACATGATTAGAGTCTGAAGAGCCACCATGGGACATCACTGTATAGGAGGCGGCACATCGGAAGAGGATGCCTTTTGCTCTTAAAAGATCACACGACCAAAAAATATCTCAGACTTCCTCAATGTAAAGCTCTCTTCAAAATTACACATAAACAATTTATTTTTAGAAGACAGAAATATGTCTTAGCAGAGAAATTAATTTAGATGGAAACAGTTTGAAATTGGATTTTAAAAAACAGAAAGAGAATCAAATCCACATTGAAATACTTAGGTAAAGAACAATTGCTGGGCTTCATACTGCGGAGCCAACAGATTCTGTGAAACAATGTATTTATGCCTTAACACACAACCATTGTAAAGATCAGCCTTTATTACACCATTGCTACGAAGTTTCTCACAAATCAAAGTTATGCACAGCTTGCTGTTACTTTGCATATCTTAGCTCTCATTCTAAACAGAACAACAAGAAGTGTCACCGCTTCAATTCAGAACTAAATAAAAGTACTGTTACTACACCCTTCTCAGTGTGAAGACTATCAGACCCAACTGGTTTAAAACTGAAATAATTGTCAGATTTATCTATGAAAAGGTTTGGAAAAAAAAAATAAATCTTCATTTCGTAACTGAAAGTACATTCCTGTTTTTCCTATATTGCCAATTCAAAGATGAAAGAATGCAAAAGGCTGAAGAAGTGCTAAGTTACACGCATGATACATAATGCTTTTGCTCTCATTTCTAGTGACCTACAATTGTTGGATGTAAAATAATCCCATTGTCACATCTCCACAACACTGGAAAGTCTGAGAGTGAACTTTGTGCCCTTTTAATATGTTCCTGCTGACAGTATTACCGTATTTCTTCAAAATTCATATGAGAACATAAGCAAGACAAGCCCTGTTGTGTCACGTTTTAGCTGCTTGCCCAGTAGTTCCATTTCTGATACGCATTTTGTGTTATTCAGTTCACAGCAGGAAGCTCTGGAAAGCCTCCATACCCAGGCAAATATCTGAACTTCAGTAGTTCAATGCAGAAGTCAGCAAGAGCATTACAAATCTCAAAGCCTCCATTATGTAAGCCAATCTTACAGTGGTTTTGCTTATGACTAGATTGGTATTTGAAAGACTTCTTTCTGTGTTTCATACCGATACTAAAGAAAGTACCCCTAAAAAATGCTAACAAGTTCTATTATCCTGCAACTGTAAGACAGAAATTAAACTAATCAGAGATCAAGGGACATGACAGCATTCCAGAATCAAAGTTTCTCAATAATTGCCTATACCTACAGAAAAATAACTCTGTAATGGTTTTAAACTAGAAGAGTGTACATTTATATTGGACATAAGGAAGAAATTCTTTATGATGAGGGTGGCAAGACACTACAACAGGTTGCCCAGAGAAGCTGTGGATGCCTCTCACTGGAAGCGTACATGTTGGATGGGCCTTTGAGCAACCTGATGCTGTGAAAGATGTCCCTGCCCACAGTAGGGGGCTTGTACTAGATGATCTTTAAAGGCCCTATCAGACCTAAATCGTTCTAGGAATCTATATCAGTGACATCCAAACCAAGGACAACTGCAATTCTTTCAACTGCATCAAAATCCAATGCAATAAGAAATGCCTTAAGAATTTTTTTCCCTACACTTAGATGACGTTGCTGAAGTCAGGCTGTATAGCAAGTTGTATGCAGACAATTACATTAGAAAAACATATTCACAAAAATTCTAGTAGAAACAAGGTATGTCAATTGTTTTATTATTCACACTATATGTTTTGTCCCTTTTTCTAATCCATGCGTTACATTTTTTCTTACAGGAAAGAAATGGCTTGCTTATAATATTGGCCTAAAATGTTGTTACAATACACTAGTGTATCAACAATGAGATTTTTCTGAAACAAAAAAGCTCACCCCAAACATTTTTAAAAATTAAGATGCCTTCTTGCTGCTTTGACTGAAAACATTAATTTATGGGGGAAAAAAATCATAAGCCATTTGCATCTCTCTCTTTCTTAGACACACATAACACAGGCTATTTCCTAGTTTTATGAGGAAGTTTTTCTAATTATTTCCCTGATTTCATTAATTCAGCCTCCACTTTTTGCCTTTTAACTTAAATTTCTATTTCCTTAATTGTGCAACCCCAGTTTAGACAGTGACTCACTTTGGCACAAGCTAACAACTGCAACATGACCCAGCAAGACAGTGGTGTCTACTGTCAGGAAACAAAGATAAACAATGAAAACTGAAAGGACCTGAAAAGTCCTACTCCAACAAAACCTGGTCTCATCTTTAAGGAACTGACTTAGCCAACATGGAGCTGAGGAGAAGGGAAGGAGGGAGAAAAGCCAAGCCGCAATATAGAAAATGTATTTTCATTGACTTCCAAAATATAGGCTATGATTTATCCCCCTCTTCCACATCTTACTGCCTTTTTTTTTTTGCATTAAATCTCAAATGTTTATATGACTACAGAAAGAGACAAAGGTGAACACGTTTTAAGTTCAGGACTAGTTGCACCTTTGAAACTCTCTTCACTTCTTTAAAATTCTAATCAAAACTTACGTGTTCTTATTTGGAAGATGTTCACCTTCGGCAAGTATGGCCTTTAATTCCGCCCCCGCAACCCCCCCCACCCCACCCCCCAATCCTGTTCCCTTTACGCCTCTTTAAATCAGGTAAGTAAGTTTAGCAATAGTTTAGACAAACAGATGAAAAATTCAGAAAATGTTAGTACAGCCCCATATGAGTTATCAGTAAGAGGGTTGTCTAAATGCTGACACTTCAATCTTCTTACTGAGGATAAAAGGTAAGGGTAAGTAGAAGGGTATAAGGGAATATAAAGGATATAAGGCTAACTCTTGCCATAAGCAGAAGCTGGAGAAACAAAAATGCTAGGTCTGGAAAACAGATCTGGAGAGAACTACCACCTCTGCTTTAAGACTTACGAGAATCTTGTTTTCTCTGTAATGTTCCCAGAATAGACTGAACCAGTCAAAGATGTCTCCATCCTTCATGTATTCTATTGCTCTAAGGGTCATTACTACTGCAGCAAGGGCAACACTTATGCTTTTGAATGCAGTTGTCACAGCACACTGCTGAAATCTCCTCAAGCCATACAATTAGGATGGAAACTTATTTTACTAAGTGTCTAACTCAGCCAATGAGATGCAATTACATTTCATAAGGCAAGCAAGAGAGGTCTCTAGCTTGAGGAATTCTCACTCCCAAATTTTAAAAGTGAGCTTCTGACAATAGGTATAATAGAACAACAGCAATAAAGTCTTCAAGACTAATTTCCTGCTACAATAAGGTTACTATGAGAACAAAATTGCTATGAAGAATAGTCCTGCTGTGTTTTTGCTCTCACAGCTATGTTACGTACTGTTCATCATATTCTACAAATGACGTCAGACCAACGCAATAACTGAATAAAAGGCCTCAAAATCACATAAATGTACCAAAGGCAAATTAAATCTAGTTGTGATGCTCTGTATTACTTATAAATTTAAGGGTGGTTCAGTCATATCATGACAGCCAAACTCCAGAAATGGTACCTACTGTAAATATATCTCGCTTTTAATTAATTGTCTTAAATCTGTGTGTAGTGTTCAACATTTGATACATCCACTGTAGAGCAGACTATATTAATGGTGACTTAACTCAGTAAAGACTTTAATACACATTCACATAAAATAACTTTACTTTTGTAAAAATGAAAAAAAAAAAAATCAAAAAAAAAATCAAACACCGGGAAGTTAAGAAGAGTAAAAAAAAATTAGTAACATCACAATTAAGCCATAAGACATGTGTTCGCATGCACATCACTCAAGTCCTGCCTAACATCATGTAATAACTCCACAGTAACGCCATGAATAGAATTGCACACTCTGATTCTAACACGCTGGAACACAACCACAGACAATTTCTCTCTTCTTATCATACTACCATACTCCAGCTCATTCATCACCTTTCTTTTGTATTTTACTAGGCAAAACACCACACTTCTGAACTATGGTATCTTCCAAACAGTCTTATCAACACAGTCTCTTTGCTGATCTCATTTTAGAACACAGCAGCAATTCTAACTTGTGAAACAACAAGAATTTTTCCAGGTCACAGGATCAAAAATCTCTGATTTCCCATATGCCAAGCAGGCACTTAGAGAACAATAGTAACATTTTGTGAAAATTTATAGCGAGGGCTCTCATATCTGTGGCAGTCATACAACCAGGAACTGTCAGCACTGGTATACAATGTGCACACACCACCCCCCTCCCCTGCCCCGTTCAGCCTGCTGAAGCCACATTCACGTAGCATTTCACTGTGATTCACAGACTACTTTGAGAATGCCTGGTTTATACTAAACACCACTCAAAAGAAGTGTTGGAAGTGAAAAACTCCCCAGCAGTACTACTGGCTTTAAAGGGATTATCTGCTCAGAGAAAACGAAAAAGATGCCAAGGACAGCTTCAGCAACACTACTTTGAGTAAGTCTGTAAGCTATTACAAGTTACAAACTGTATAATGTAAAAGCAAAATAAATTCATCACATATCACCTTCAATGTTCTTTTCTATACTGAACGAATAGTGCCCTCTATGTAAAAATGTATGTTATACGCCACATACAAATGTAGTTTGAAGCTCTGGTGAATGTTGTGATCCCATTTACACGAAAGCCATTGCTCAAAGCATTAAAATGGATCATGACCAACCCATAGCTGTGTATTTGGATTGTTAGTGCACTGCACTGGAAGAGGAAGGAACAAGCTGTCTTTCTTCCTCCTGGTTGTCACGTATAGCCATGATACCACACAACTTCCTCATAGTAGCAACGTATACTCCTCACCACACAAGTTTTTACTTTTCAAGCCACTGAATTCACATTCACAGTTCAAGCCTTCATTACCACAAACCAAATCCTTTTACTTATGTTTCAATGAAGTTGTAAATGAAGGTTAAGTTGCTTGACTTGTATTTGTAACTCGATATGGTAACTTAACCAGTCAATAAATTACACTGTGGGACTATCACTCCTAGTATATCAAAGTTTCCTTATGAAACACTAATATCAAAATCATTCATATGCGTAATTTAAGTAGGTTTATACCAGGCATGGTATGATGGTTAGGACAAGAGGCATTTAGGTATGAGGTCCAGGTTCTCTCAAGGGTAAAATCTTGCTTTTCTCTCCATTAGTACCTGGGCTGGCACTTCCCCTTTCTCCCTTGAGCAAGCACTTGTATGAAAAAATTAGATTACTTATTCAGAACACATCTTAGTCTATTTAGTAATCCCATTTTTGGGGGGCTAGGTTAATTTTAACCTAAATCAGTTTCCCAGCCTTGTTCATCACTCTGCCAATCAAATGCTTGTGCCAACTGGAGCAACAGAAGCTGGTAGAAGTTGTGCCAGCTAAAATCATTCTCAGAACTATGATCTGAAGATGAAAAACTATTTCAGAGAATACTAATGCTAGCCTTCTTCCCTGATGTTCTTCTGGGGGGGAGGAAATTACTTAGTGCCAATGGAGTAAGTTTTTGGAATGTTTTTTAACAGTATGTCTAGCAAGACAAGTACTTTATTCTCATTTACAATCCAAATGGAATGAACAAAAATTTAACCCTTAAAGAGCTTTCAGCTAGTGTTTTCAACTTTACCCCCGGTATAAGTTATGTAAGACTAGCTAATAGTTTTTAAAATATACCGTTTACAGAGAAACTGGAAGTAGCTTTGGACTGTTAAAGCAAGCATCGAACAACAGAACACAAATAGTTCTATTTCATATATACCAGACTTGAGAAAGTATTCAAACAGCTCCTAAGTAGCAGCAGGCTACGGGCATCACATCAGATTTTAATGTTTCACTGATCATATGTTAGAGAAAGTGTTGCAAAATAATTTATCAAAATATTTTTTCAAAGTAACTATTTAGCCAGATTTCAACAAAAGTATAGTCTGAAAACTTATTGACCAAATATTGCCAACTAAAACAAATGCAAATGCTGTTAGTGTCACAAGTAACACCTATCTGTATTTCAGTAGCCTAGAGCAAAAGGATAGAGAACCAAGTAAGAGAGAAAGCTCTTAGATTTTGGCAGTGAGCTTTCCCCCTATGGACAGAACAGGCTGTCCCCACAAAACTAGTATTTACCAAACGTGGCTCAACGATCAAATTACACTTTCTCTGGCATTCACCAAGTAGTGAATGCATGTGTCACAAAAAGCCACAAAGAATCCAAGAAGTTTAAAGAGTAACTCCAAGTATTCCCTTTACTTTCCACATACTCCTTTCAGATAGCGTTCTCAGTTCCATGTTCCGTATGCAAAAAGTGACTTATTTCATATATTCATATTTCAAGAACAAATAATTTCAACCAGATCAATTAAAATAATCTAAATATAATCAAGTAACTTAAATCATCAGTCCAAGACGGTAATGGTACTGACCGTAACGTGTCAAAAGCAGGACTTTTCTTGTAATTCAGACTGCCAAACTAAGAGAATGTTTTATGGCAAAAATGTTATGCATGGAAAAAGAAAAAAAAAAGCTGCTAAAACCAGAATTGTGCTCATTCAGATTAAGGACTCCACAAATAACATTCATCACTATTCCTGAAGATTCATAACTTTCTTGTTCTTTGTTAATTAAATAACAACATTTATTTTAACATACTAATGCAAAGCAGTCATCTCAATTTTTACCATATACTTGTGCCCAAAACTGAACAATGAAAATAATATGGCCTCTTTAAGGCCTTTCATTCATTCCCCCTTTCTCCTGAAAGAGAAGACACTAATTAAAAATATTTTAGCTAAAATCTACAGGCTTCCAGACAAATGAAACCTAGTTAGTCAGCCACCTAAGAGTTTTCCATTTTTAACTCTTCAAAGTAGTTTCAGAATTAACAATCTAGCCTACTTTATTTTTGGAGGAATAGAAATAAAAAATCCTCTGAATATATGTGCCTGAAATCTCTACGAACCTTTTCACACCAAGTCCAAAGGCCACTCATTGTACATGCAAACAATGAAGCTCTAGCATTAACATTATGAGATCTGTCGGCTGCCTCCTGTAGCACAAGTCCACAGCACAAGCTACCTTAGCCAGGAAAGGACAGAACTGTCTTGAGTTGATTTGGGGTTTTTTAGCTTCTATTTCCAGACTGCTTATGAAGAATACTCAACAAGTTCACTATCACTATTCTCGGTCACTATGAGGATTGTTGAGTGAATCTTCCCCTATGACATACGAGATCTGCACTCCAAGTTAATTACTGGCTGTAATAGTCAACTTTGCATGCTTCTTTACTAATTAAGCACTTAGAGGTTTAGGGTGAAATTACATGAGAAAGCTGAGAAGACCGAAAGCTTCAGTAAGCGAACGTATCTTTCCTCCTTCCTCCACTCTGCTCCCAGACACTGCAGTTTGCCATGTGTCTTGCTCTGGCCATGGTTATTTGTCGACCTCTTCTGCCAGTCAGATTCAAGTGATCAACCTGTTAGAAGACAATACCTTTCTTTTTGTTGGATTATTCTTCATGCTTCAGCAGCAATGAGCTGCTGCATAAGCTCAAACCATCTTGGGTACATTCACCAGTATGTATCACATCCAGCAGATACTAGGGCACACTGGAAGATCCTACTGTGCAAAAAGTCTGCAATTGCATTATTCTGAAATCAAAGACTTCACTGCTAAACTGAGAGGAACAATGAAAAATGCTGACATAAATTACACTTGCTTTCCAAGAACTGTAATTAAGAATCTGAATTACAGACCCTGTAAGCATGGCTAGACCAAAAGCTGAATTTGAGTAGTGAGTTATGAGCCATGTATTACATTATTTTAGCAGCCAGCATTGTATCAGTGGTATGACTATGCTATTTTTGTGTATTTCATTCCTATTATCTCCCTGTGGGATTGCATATTAAAGCAATTCTACAACTACAATAGGTGCATAAGAGCAGTGACTGCAAAAAAAAAAAACCAAACCAAAAAACAAAAAACAAAACAACCCCCAAAAAACAACAACCCAAAAACATTTCTAAGAAACAGGTAAAAATATACTGTAGGAAGCACTAGTCTCAATTTATGCAGTCTCAAACAGACTGGAATTATATAACCTAAGACTGCTTTGTCTCAAACTACGTCCAACAGCATCCCTGATAGAACAGTATCAATCTGGAATGTTTTCTAAACTTGGAACTACAACTCCGGAATACTCTGCAATAAAAAACAGCTCCATTTTCACAGAATCACTGAAAAATTTAGGCTGGAAGGGACTTCTGGAGGTCCACAGCTCCAAACAGCTATTCAGAGCAGGATGATCTTCAGGTTTAAACCACGTGCACAGGGCCTTGGCCAGCCAAATTCTGAAAATCCCCAAGAATGGAGATTCCACTAGGTTTCAGAAAAACCTCCTCCAGTGCTTAATCACCCCTACTAAGAAGGACTTTTTCCTTATGTCTAATTGGGATTTCCCTTGTTGCAATCTATGACTTATCTCTTGTCAATTTGCTCACCACCTGAGAAGAATATCCCTCCCCCATCTTGCCTGTAATTCCCATTAAAACAACTTAAGACTATACATTAAGTCCACCTTTAGCCACCTCTTCCCCACATTAAAGACACTGAGTTTCCTCATGCTCTCCACTTATACCACTCTAATCATCTTAGTTGCCCTCAGCTGAACTTGCTCTGGTTTGTCAGCACTTCTTGCAATACCAGGCTCAAGACAGTCTTGTCAGGTACATCCTCACAAGTGCTGAATAGAAGGAGTAAAATCACATCCTACAACATGCTGGCTATGCTCTTTTTTATGTTCAGTCTGAAAAGCTCTTTTGCCTACGCTTTGAGAAGACTGACACATTGGGAAGTACTTTGAAGCCCATTTAGATGCACTGCTGTTTGAAATATGCTTTTTTTTAAAGCAAGGTTCATTAACTTGAAGCTTTTACAGTGCTTTTGCATCAGCAATTGCATTCTAAATGAAGCAAAAATAGGTATCAAAAGAAATACAATAATTAGCATAGAAATAATTTTTATCTACTTATACATGTGTAATACTTCCAACATTTGAATGTACTTTTGATTATTTTGTGAACAAAGACACAACCAGCAGAACCTGGAGAAAAGCATTCAGTTTGACAGCTGTCTACTTAAGAAACTGAATTGGGGAAAAAAAACGCATAGAAAAATGAAAGTTATGGGGCTGAACATGCTATGAGGAAAAGCTATAGGAAAAATTATAAGCCTCAACACATTTTGTGACGTTGAGCCCAAATTAAAGTCAAACCTCTGTGCCAAGTATTTACCTGCTACTGTTGGGCTCTATGCAGATCCTTAGTCAGTAGTTTATGTGAGCCCCAACTCTTTTTTCCAGAGACCTTTATATTCCTCTCCACTAACCAGATGTTCACGTTTCAGTGGAATTTAGTTCCATTTGAGTAAGACTTATTTCTTTCTAGCCCAGACAAATGTCCCCTCTAGACATCACAGAGAACCCATTTAAATATTTGAAATTCAAATTTTAAGATGTCAAACTTCTTAATGCCAAAAATCAGTGCCACTGCTAACAACATCTTCACAGTAGGAAAGTTTTAGATGCCAGTATAGACAGTGGAAAACCTTTTTCAATATCATACTGAAGTTCAGAAGAAATTGCCAAGTCCCACATCTTCCTACGTCATAGCAGCTGGCAGATCTTGCTCTGCCTGTGTGGATAAATGCAGGATGGCTACCTACTGACTAAGAGAACAGCAAACCTTGTAATTGAAAGAGCATATAGATATCAAAAAGGGCTACTATGAGTTGTTACTGGCACCAGTCATTATGAAACTAAGAAGAAAACAAACAAACAAAACAAACCAACCAACCCCAAACCAAAACCAAATGGTTTCAGATGGACTTTTAAACTTCATTTTCACTCCACTGCCTTGAAAAGCAGCTTCTTTCCAATAAGGAATGGAAACTGCTACACTTTCCATGAAACAAAAGTTACCACCATGTTGCAAATGAATGGTTAGTTATTTTAAATGAGGTGGTATCCTTAATTCCTTATGTGGAAAAAATAATTATTAAAAATATTTTTAAGTGCTGTGGCTTCCTCTTATCCTACAGATCTTCCAGAAAGCCTACTGATTAGTCTTGAGACAGACATGCAATCACTTTTGGTCATTACATGAGAAGTCCTAAGAACAAAAGCAAAGACAAAAGTCTATGAAATAATATTGAAAGACCACACCTCCTTTGAGCTTAAATGTGTTTCTATCTTACCCTTAAAGCTATGTTCAAACTGCAAAGAAGTCAGTAATCTGCCACTGGAAATGTCACATCCTCACTCTGACACTGTCAAGGTACCCTTATACACATTTAAAAAAAGCAGTTTTAGTGTTTGGGCCGCTGATGGAATCAACAGCACACAATTCCAGGCATCCCGAAACCTGGCCCAGTCTGCAGGTGATGAGGCCTCACACCCCCTATTGTTACATAATAGTATTAATGACACTGACCAAGACATCTTAACCATTTCATTGGGACCCACAGGGGAGAGATATAGCAGCTTGGTTGATCTGTGTGTAATAATAAGTAACTAAATCACATCTGGACAAATTTTCAAGACACTGAATTTTGACCATACTGTGCCCTTTTACATCAATGAAAGCTATATGGGTTTAAAATACATGACTAATTTTAGTCCTTGTAAGAGAGGCTTAGTGACACTGGCTACAGACAGCATCCAAAGAGGCAAGTAAAATGCAAAGCAAGTCTTCCACAGAATCCACTGAATTTGTCATAATGCAACACAGGTTACCATAAATAATTTAAAACTAATAAACCTACAGCCATTCAATTTCACAATGTTAAAACATACCCTGAAATATTCACATTTGCTTCATTGTTTCAGTTACAGTAAACTCAATCCATTTTTACCATCAGTGAGTCCTAACAGGAGTGATTGCTCCAGCCAAATCAAAACTAAATGCCAATACCAATACCACCAACTGGAGAGGCAAGCTATAGGCCCTTACCTTACAGGAAGAAAACAAACGAACATACTATATAACAACAAAATCTACCATGAACACTGCCATTTCAGTTATATGAATTTAGATTGAAGAACTACAAAATGCTCCCAGGCCTGGGTTAATAGTAACATTAATATGTATAATAGTAGATTAAAAAATAATCTATCCACTATAACATTTCATAGTAAAAACTAATCTAACAATACATTACTTAAACTCTACAACAATAAATGTAACTTGCTTTTTAAAAAAAGTATTCCTTGTATCTCAATTTATATCATAAGAGAGACAAAAGACAGTTCTTCCCATACCTTAAAATTCTATAAAGAAAACTCCCTTAACAAACAACACTGGAAGTTAGAAATATATTTCCTACATATTCAAGAACAAGGGAAACTACTATTATGGTGCAATGTGTTGCCCATATGCCTTTTTCCAACTTTAGAAGAAATTCTGCATGAGTTTTCTTCATAGCTTTTAAAATATTGCATAATTTTCTCAAATATCAGTGATTTTAGCAATTTCACTCTTGCGCAGATCACTAAGTCTACTCACATATTAAAATTTCTCTTCAATGCTTAGGAAAGCTACAAAGAGTCAGCAAAAAACTGTCTACAAAGAACAGATTTGTTTTTCCTTTCCAAGCCACAAAATGTAGAAGTTTAGGAGCTGCTCTTTCTCCCCCCGCTCCATTTTAACGAAACCTTAAACTTTGCATAATTAGAAAAAGCTCTTTCCAGTTATTGCCATAGGGATAGTGAACTCTTAAAGGAATATGCAAAGCACAAATTTCTACTGTAACACTACTTTACATTTCTAAATCCATTTGTAATTGTTCAGTGTTAGCATTACATGATTATAAGTAACACTTCATAAAAGCATTTAGAATACTAGTTTGTTTCAAAACCTAAGATTTCTCACTGTCCCTGTATTACAAAGCCCATCCCAGACTGCTGTTTGGAAGCTGAACTGGGCAGAAGGCATTCCAAACACTAACTACCAAATGAAATCAATGAAAGTGTTTTATAGCCACATGTGAGCTTAGATATTTATCAACTTAGAGAGACTAAAAAATTTGAAATACTGTAGCATTTTTTTAAAAAATCCTATAAATACACTATTAGTCAAATATGACTGAAAGAAACTCAACTTAGCTGAATGAATGGCACCTGAATACAAAGAAATATAACAACAGTTTTAAATGATTCTTCACTGTATATCAAATGTGGCAATATGCAGAATTACAAATTTTAAAAGCAAAGCATAAAAAAAATTCTTTAACTATTCCAAGTAAGGGAGAATACTTGCCTTTCCCCCCCCCATTTGTAGCACAAGACTGAAAACTTAAGTAAACTGACACCTAAAATGACAGAAGAACCAGATTGGAAAAAAATTTAAAGAATCTAATTGCATGGGTGCAGGAAATTTGACAAGTAAGAGGAGTGCCCAAGTTTCTGGACAAAGAATCAAAACATTTTGATGCTTTCTTTCCCAAGTGGACCCATAGCTACACAATCACCTTTCTAACTGTGCAGTGACAAAAAAAACAAAGGAATTCTTAAGAAATCCCGTATTATGTCCTCAAATCTTAAACCCCTTCTTCAGAGCTTTTAGCTTCTTATTGTATCTACTCAACAATTGTAGATTTCTTGTAAGAATTCCTGTTGTCCTCACCTTCAAAAATAAATATTGCTATTAATATTACATCATCTGCAGGAATACTGATGTGGCTAAAGATGGAAGCAACTACCTCAACATTACATGTATTCCAAGTAGACAGCACAGATAAACAGAGGATGCCTTGATTTCATAGTTCTTCTATTTTCTAATGATCTGTAGTAGTTCAAATCATTTTTTTTATGTAAAGAATAATAATTTTTATACAGAATTGACAGACATGTTGAATGTATTATATATTTTGACAACACAGAAGTATCAGAGCAAACCCCACAATTATCCTTTTCTCCATTCCACAATCAAAATAAATTGTACTGAAGAAAGTTGCATCTGTGTGAGGAATATTTTGCCAGCAGAGTGTAACTGTACCAGCAAAACACCTAGAATACACAGATTAAGCCACAGGCTATAGTTTCACAACACTTTTTCTACTGCAGTACCAGCTTAAGCAGCCCTCATACCTCAGCTGCGCTGGCACAACTGTTTGTGCAGCTGAGCAGTGAGGCCAGTCAGAGAATCAATCCAGGTTAAAAATAATATTTTTCTGATGGTAAATTCCACAATCTGCTTTGCAGCATAGCCACCTGGAACATTAACTAGTTATACTAGTGCAACTGAGGGGCAAGACAGGAATAAGAAGCTAAGGTCAGGGCAGCTCACGCCAGTGCTGACATGGAACAAAATGCTCATGAAACTACACCCTTGGTCTTTAAATGTTTTGGCATTCCCTGATTAAGTGCACTATCCAAATAGTGCATAATAAAAAGAGAAGGATACTATGTCACAAATGCGTGGGGAAAAAAAAAAAGCATAGGAGGCTTCCACCTACTTTTCAGGAAATACTATGCAAGAGCTTCAAGAAATTCTCTTAGAAACTATTATTTTTTAAAAACTGCCCCACTTCCCACACACAAACAGGGAATGATGATGGGGGCGGGGAACAAGTCTATTCTATCATTTACTGTTTCTTTCACTGGTCTTGGATCTCTGCCCTTCAGGTAAACAGGCAAGATGCTACTGCATTTGTTCTCTTAACAAATTCTGGGCAATGGAAAGAGAGGGGAAAATAAACTGTAAACTAGGACGGTAATATCTGTTCACAGCACCTCTATATGTAAGCACATTTTCTGTGCTATGATAAAATAACAAGACTAAAAAAATACAACTCATCTCAGAATACTAGCTACCCTGTTTGTGTAAGGGCTACACTCTTACCTCCTTGATAGGATTTTAACCTTTGGCAGCAATAGGACAAGCCTTTCTGTTAATGATCTGCTTTACTCCTCAAGTTTTTCAGTCCAAAGGAACTATTGGATAAAGATGTTTACAAGGCCACGAGAAGGTATGAACCCTGGCTGGTTGCACTCTATTGATATAAATGCTTTCTACTTTTGGGGACGAGAGCTATTGGCATATAAACTGCTCAAGCTCATCACTATGTGGCTACAGCTTCCAGACAGAAGCAGGTTTACATCATATTAGCATGGCATGCAAGACACGGAGCACACATCTGTGCCTCAACCATGTTCAAAGCGCAGCATCCCTGGCACATAATCTTCTTCCACCTTCTGGTTACAGCACAGTTTTTGAAAGGATTGCAGTTAGTACCTGAAAGCAAGTATATGCTTCTACTTAAAAGAAAAAAACACTAATTTTGGGAACAGTCTATTATTTAAGTTCCTATCTTATCCACTCATACACGATTCACACTTAGCCAAGTTTCCGTACACATCTCAGAAAAGTTAACAAATCAAATGTATCTTTTCAAATGTTTAGATTGAAAAATATAACGAACAGCTAAGTCCGACTTTTGTTTTTTCTTTCTATGAATTTGATTCAAAGCATTCATGAGACATTTTAACTTAGAGAATAAGGGAATAAATGCATTTTTTCATCTGTTAACTTCAGATGTTTATCATCAGATTTAATTCAAAGTACAGTTTAGAATTTCAAGGGAGGAATACTGTAAATAAAGAATGAGTCTTATAAAAATTATTCTGAATCAATATTAATGCCAAGAATACACTGTACTCTTTCCAGCCGTCACTGGGCAGAGGGCACTTCTCAGATACGGATCACAAGCAACAGATCTTGTTAGTATTTTGATCTTTTATTAATTAAACTTCCAACAGATAATACAATATAACAAATCAGTAACAATAACATATGAAACATATGTTGACTTGGGACTTTTTTTTTTTTTTAAAAAACCTCAAGGCTTAATTCAGGTTAAGACAGAGTTATCCTCTATCTTGAGTACAAGTTATCGCACCGTAGATGCTTATCCTCCCAGGAGCTAAGGTTGTGTGATTCCAAATCCATTCAGATAAAAATACTAACCAGATGTGTACACTTCTTCAGCAATTAAGAGGCACAAAATAATGATAAGCAGCGGATTTGTCAGACCTAGACCAAATGATCTCAAACTACTGATCGTCCTGCAGTGTAACTCTGCAGTAGCCTATATGGTAAAGGAAACACCACATTGAAGTCCTGAGATAGTAGGCTGGTTACTCATCTGGTCTGAACACAACTCTTCAGGAGGTCAGGTTTCACTGCACTACTCTGTTACGGGGCAAATTCTGTTAAACTCACAGTTAAAGTAAACTGTAGTCTGTGAAAGCCCATAAACATACAACTTTTACTTAGGTACTTGTTCCAGCACCTTATTACAGTTGTACAAGACCAGGTAAGAGTCACGAATTCTGATGTGCCCAAATATGTCACCCAACACAAGTATTACCTGTTTATGCACAAAAAGTAAGACACATTGTTTAAAAATGCATGTGTCCTCTTATGTAAGTCATACCATATCATTATGGTAATACAGATGCACCTACATTAATCTACCTTCTCAGAAGACCCTACAACAGGTAGCTGAGCAAACAACAATAGCTTGGTGTCACCCGGAGGGGTTCCTTTCTAAATACTACTGCAGAGCTCTTTTAGTAAGTGTCCTCAAGTTGTGTTCTGCATCACAAATTTTACAGACAGAATTCCGAGATAAATTCTTTAACAGGACACCGTTTATTAAAAGCTAGCAAGTTATCTTAAGTGAACTTTCTTAATCTGTTTATCATATATCTGTCCTCATTTTTCTGTCCCCTCACACCTCCAGTTCATCCCAGTTCAACAGGTTGCTGCTGCCACCTACTGGAAAAGGTCTGACTCTCCTTTCTCCTCCTCTGGCTCTTCTGCTCACTGGACACTTCAAAGATGCAAGTCCATTTGCTAGTACAGAAGAAAGTTATTTTTTGGTGGATGAGCGGGAGCCTGAACTAGTCTCTAGCAAATTCAGCTGGCTAGAAGAAGGACCTAAGAAGCGCCAATACAAGTCCACATGTAGGGGAAGAGTACAGACGGGGTATGTATTCCCCCTGTTAACAGGAGGGGACTGTTAGATTTGCACTCTATTATTTCCAATTATAGGAAAAAGCAGAATGACTGCTGAACTCTAGAGCTAACAGCCGAATAGCACATTTCTAGTTAAAGTGGCCACTGCTACTGCTATCATCAACAAATACCTAACCATACAAATATTGCTTACAGAAACCATAAAAAGTTGATTTTTCAAGCCTACCACTTTCACATCCACATTTAAAGACACTTGAGCCTTTAAAAATAAATGCTTAGCTGACTTTAGGTACCTTCTGCAATTCTTGGTCTTGTGTCATTTTGTGGTTAAAATATAGTCTGAAGTACTGAATTAATATGAAGTAAAGATCACATACATTTGATTCCAAGCTTTCAATGAATCTCCAAAGAGTTAAGACAAATTTTGTTGGGGCTAGTACTCATCAGCCTGGTAAGAGAACAGAAAGTAATCTCTAAACATCAATTCATCTTTCCACCAATCTCCTTAAAATTTGAATTAAACCCCTGAAGTTGCGAGTGAACTAAGGCAAAGAGACTAAAAATCAAGTCAGCCCAAAAGCTAGATATTCCATGAACACATCCACAGAACAGTTCTAACCCAACATAAAAAAAAAAAAAAACCAAACACCCCAGACTGTTCTCCACATCATGAAGCAAGAACAAAGCATATCAAGTAATCAAGCTATACAGGTATTCGGTAACTCACAAAAATAAGTTTCAAGCTTCGTACCAGATGTGCAATGGTGACACTTTTGCTCAGACCCATATTTTACCACTCCGTTGTAAAAACCCTTCAGAATACCAAATTTTCAATTGGATAGTTTTACAATTGTAACTTTACAACAAATGTAATTTTACATCAATTATAGTCATCATCAGCATGAAGTAGAAGTGTTTGCAATTCCTGTTTTAAAAGTAAGAAACAGTCATCAAAAGAGGTTGCCACAACCACATAAAAATGGGCTTTGCTTTTCTGAAAGGCTTCAAGAAAGAAAGAATAAAGAAATTCTTATCACTATCATTTCTTTGTCTCTCTTTCACTTTGTTTCATTCAAAGCAAGCAGCAGTTATACCTTTTAATGGAGCAGATTAAGTGTTAGAGGCTAAGTTTTGGAAAATTCTAAGGTTTATGGGAAGATGCTAGGCTCCACAGAGTCTCTGCCTGACAGCATGGGAGGCAAAAGAGTAAAACCAGTCTAGAAGGTTAGGACTCTGAGCAGTTACAAACTCAGCACAGACTTTCAGTTTCACATTCAGCAGTAATGCTTTTCTACACATTCTGACAACTTTATCTGACTGAAGGACTTGGAAGGGAAGGAACTTAGTCTTACTCTTGCAGCCCTGTCGTCATTTCTCTCCTGTCTTCCCCCTTCATTTCCACAGCACCCACAGTCCATCCATTCAAAAGATTAAAAAAAGGAATAAAATAGAAACATTCAAAATTAATCTAGAAAACCCTGGGTTCTTGTGGTTTTTGGGTTGGGCTTTTGGTTGGATTTTAAAAAAGATTCTCCCCCAGAATTTTTAACCTTGAATTTTTATATATGCAGGCTACGTTCTGCAGCCTTCAAGGAAAGAAGTTTGTGTTTTAAGAACATTAAATTCTGACTTCAGGAGCTGGGGCTCAAAGAACACGAAGTATCATGCAGCTCCTTGAGCTGCAACCACTGCCAATCACTGGAGCTGGCGCAGTGTTTCTTTTGCTACTTGTTCTTGTCATCTCTTCATGCACATCCTACCAGTAAACAAAAAATCATATTCAGAAATCACAGAACAAATATATTCAGAAACCAACACTTCAATTACCCTACATCCTTTTTTCTCCACTCTGTCATCCATTACAGAGCAACCACAACAAGAAATTTCACTTTGCAATCATAATAGAAATTCCACTTGCTACAACCAGCAAGACAAAACCAGCTACAGATGTAGTTTGAAATGGATCTGTCACTATAGGCTGGAGAGAAAAAGGTTAAAAACAGGTATAGAAAGAGCACAGTATGGATTCCCCTGTAGGACACTCAGGAAAATGAAGGACAGGAGAAAGGTCCTGAGAAACAACCACTCATAAGAAAAAACCTCACACAGCAGACAGTTTAAACTGCAGACTTTTGAAGGGGGACAGTTGAGTTAATAACACCTACTAGAAACAGTCTTTGACTACCCTCTATAGTATTGCTTTAACTTATGTGTTATTGAAATAAATCCTACCAAGTACTGTTTACAACTACAAGGTCCCTAATACAGAAGTCCACGTGCCTACAATGCCTTGCGGATTCAGTTCTTAGAAACTGCATCTGCTCTTGAAAGATAAATATACTGGCATCTCTGCTAAAACTCTTATCTACTTCAAAACATAAGACACCAGCATGATTTTAAGACTCTAAGCTCAGTCTCTCCCCTTCTAATTCCAGTAGTCTTCAATATTTTAAACTTCATTCTCCCGGTCCAAGAAAGAGGCGACTGAGCTGCAAAAAGAAAATCGCCTCGGCAGCTACCTACACAAAGTTGGATGATGGATTTAACATGAAGGGCCAATAACAACAACTAGTGTCGTGTTCCCCCCCCTTTTTTTTCTTTCCTTGACAAAAAAGAACAAACATGTAAGTAAACACGATCATAACCAAGAGGAGTAAAAGTCTCAGAACTGACTATCAGAGAAGGCCTCCCTACACACACAGAATTGTACAGTCTGATGTCCGTGACTCACTTTTTGCTCAAATACTGATAAAAGCAAATGTCTGTTTTCCATGCATGACGTTAAAGGTAAAAATAAACAACGCATATGGAATAACCAAATAATTTAGCTACCAGACATTTAATTATATTGCAAATACCTGAAAACTATAATCAGGGTCCCTTAACAGAGCAAAGACACTTAAACCATCACTATCCCTAACTACTGAAGAAAGAGGGAAGAAATTAAAAAAACCTCTCCCTTAAGAACATCTGTAATCACCAGGCTTCTATAACAAATAATAATAATAATAATAAATAATAATAATAATAATAATAATAAAAATACTGATGATGAAAAACTACCAATGCCTTTCCCCTCATTTAAAAAGCAAAAAAACCCTTGAATCAGAAGTGTCATGAGATCTGAATCTAACCATAAAAGATATTAAATGAATCATTTAAGCCTAATCAAAACTGTTTTGTTCAGAATATCTGGGTACAAAATTAGGTTCTCCAGCTTTTCAAAGAAAGTCATCTCCGTCTCCCTCTTTACACCTTTCACATACAGCATATTTCTTTCTGCTCAAGAGCTTCAATTAAAATGTTTCATTATAGACAATACCACTTTGAAACACTCACACTACTTCAATCCAGAAAGTAAACACTGTCAGTATATTAAAATGTTTCACACATCAATTAAAGTATACCACACAATTATTATACGTCACAGTCAAAATCTTTATCAAATTGAAAAGCAGAACTCAGAGCAAATTATTTCTTTTTGAAATGTAAAGAGTTTTTTGAGGTAGAAAATAACTTGCTAAAGCAATCAGTCATAGGTTTCTCTTATTTCAATGAAGTAAAAGATTTGTTCTAACAGGGGCAAACATTTTTTGTTATTTTAGGGATTTGGGGAAAATTTACATGCAAGAGTTTATTCAAAGAGGTCATCTTTTGAGAACAGCAGGCTTAAAGATACAGTGTAATAACCAAATCTATGATTAAAAGATACTCCCGTAGATTAAATAGAACACATCTTCAGTTTTGTGCATTGTTGTACACCATTTTACCCATACTTTCCTGAGAAAAAGACTAAAATTATTAAAGAAAAATGCTTGAACTTTCCTTGCTAGGCTTATAATCAAAATTAAACTCTCCTTTTTTTATTTTACTACACTTAAAAGTTTTTCCAATTACACTTGGAACTGGCATAGTAGGATAAACCTCAAGGCAGTATCAAACCCAAGCCTCTCGCTCTCCTCAGGCGTAAACAGAGGTATCTTGTCCTGCAGCCTCCAAAATGGCCAAGTCTCTTATGGTTAACTCCCATTCCACAGCAGTTTGATCAGCTGAGAGGTGGGTAGGTGGAAGGAGGCTAATGAGCAAAGAAAATATATCCACCCACTCCTTGAAGGTACACTGACCATTTTCAAAACACTTCCATATTTTGTAATAAATAACAGTTATCACCTATCACTACCGATAAGTAAAAATAGAAAAGTGCGTGACAACTATCAGGCACTTAGGTATTGATGAGAAAGTCCCATGTCCTATTTCCCACAGAAATACATGCAAGCAGAATGAAAGGTCTGAAGCAACTGGACCAGTGGGCATGTAGTCAGTTAACTAAGCAGCTAAGTACCATGAGCTCCAACTTCCCTCCTGTTCCCTAACAATAAACCGAGCAAGTATAGGGCAACTTCTACTACCTTCTCATTTACTCTGGGTGACTCACCTTGAGAATCATCTCAGTTTATTTCATGAACTTTGAGATTTAATTTCCCAGCAACCCTCATGCTTATCCTCTCCTGGTCAAGGAGCACAAAGGGCTGTGTCACACACACACTTTTAGTTCTGGGCTGGTTGAATATTTTCTTTGCCATTCTTCCCATCTTTACAAAACTCAAACAATGTATTTGATAGGAGACATGTCACTAGTGAATCCAGTATTTGGGTAAATACCTACTGAAAGTCAGACGCTGGCACAAAATAAATTCCTTTTTCATCTTAGTCAGGGACTTTACTTGTTTACCAATGTATCGTTTACTCATTATGTTTCAATGACAGTAAGGCTGGGTATTTCAGCCACTCCTTAAAATGCAGTTCCAAAACAATTCAGTACTGCCACTGTCATTCCTCCTGCTCCCAGGCATGCATTCCACCTCTCTCTCCTGTGACCTAAGCAAATGCTGGCACTCATCTGATCCTGCAGCAAGCCAGTTCATGGAGCAAACCCGGGGTGTGGGCGGAAGAAGTGTTAATTTTCTGCTAGTTTAGCTTTTAGTCAGATGAATGCCAGTGTGAACACAGGGAAAGGAGAAAAGCCAAATTACACTGATTTACAAATCACAGCCCTTATTTTTTCCTGAGAGCAATCTTGGAGGAGGGGGTAAAAACCAAGGTTGTACTCAACACTAAGAGATACTTTTCTGATTTTACCTTATCTGAGCACTAGAATAAACATGTAGGAGCTTAAACGTCTAGCCCAACCACACAAGGCTGCTTCTAGCAGCTGTTAAAACCAACCAACAATGTGGGCCTGTAGGGTAAGAGGAAAGAAGAGATATACAAGTTCTACAGAAGCAACACAAAAAGGGTTAATAACAGCAAACCACTTCCTTGAGTTGTTAGCAGCTAATTTGAAATAACCGTGTTAAAAGACAGTGCCTGAAGTGAGAGCAGGTGGAGAAGTTTCAGAAAGATTGGTAGGACACCACCAAGAGGGAAGCTACCACCAAGAGGTAGGGAAGAAAGGCCTTCAGTTATTTAGGACAGTACGATGAAGAAAAGAACAGCCACAGAAGTCCCCTTTTCTGTCCATCCTCTTCTCTAGAAGGGGAATTGAGGCCCTTGGATATGAAAGGTGCCCATATTAGGAAGAGGCTTACAGCTGGGCTGCCATAGCTTTAGGCTAATAGAGCTTGACTTTGTCCAGTTATCTTCACCTGTGAAACTACACTGGCAGAAGGTCCTAGGATAACAGCAGACTTCTTTTAAAGAATAGCTGCCAGGGAAAAGGGGGAAAGAAAGGCAGAAGTGTGGTCATGGAAACCAGGAGTTGTTTTCTCTTTCTTCTCTGTTAGTTCCCAAACTAACATATGTAAGGACAAACCCAAGACCACCATTGCAACATTTGGGAGGAAGCCTCTAGTTTCCACTTACTTTCTGCCAACTTCATAGTAGTAGGGAAACATACACAAAAATCCAGTAACCTGGAAAAAACCCTACACCAAGATGAGGTAACAGACACTGATAGGCAAGAGTCAAATAGAAATAGTCATGGTGGCGCCAATACAACTTATTCTTCCTGTTGGTTTTCTTCAAGGAGCATATTTTATACGTAAGGAAAAGTAACCGACAGATGTCTAAACAGCTGTTCCCCCAGCTCCCAATTATTTTTCCATACTTATCTTCTTCTAGAATAAAGTATAGATTTCCTACCGAGGAACTGATAATATATCATTTTAAAATTAGCTATTTTTCCCCTGAGTTTCCCATGTTTCACTATGAACTTTCTTCAAAGAAGAGAGTAATGCTACTTGTTCTCCAGCCTTCTGTAAAGGAAAGAAAGATGCAATCACTGCACTTCCTGCTATGTAAGGGACTAATACCACCAACTCTTTTTTTCTGCACTTTACTTCACACAGGATTCAGAGAGAGGAAAGCTGGGAAGAGCAGAAATGCCTCCAGTATTCAAGGCTTCTCAATATGCATTGTTTCCTGCTGTTACAACCTTTAAAAGGTGGCCACTAATCCTTTTACAAATTAACCTATCTTCTACCTTTTCTACCTTAAACAGTATCTCCTTACAAAGGTCCTGACACCAGATACAGACTAACAAGACTACTAGATACTCAAAAGGAAAAAATTAAAAATAACCTGCTCTGAAAAAGGCAGATGAGGAAAGTAATAGAGGGAAGTTGAGAAAGAATAGAAAAGATGCCTCATAGGTGAGTAAAGAGCTTTTAATGTTGTTAAGGTTCTCCACTTTGTCACACTGCTTGGGAAGAAGACTCCCACCAACAGCAGCAAGATTTACAGAAGACTAAAATCCACATTAAAAAAAATCCAGAACAATTGCAACTAAGATTCTGTCCCTGTCTTATCGCTCTTCTGAGGCCCCTTCTTGCAAACTATGGATGGGGGAGCAGAGGGAAAGTGCAGAAATAAACCATTGTTTAAAAAGATAGAAATCAAGACTACGCTATCATCTAGCAACAAAAATAGAAAAGTATTCTCTATGAAACTCACATACATGTATTATTAAACTATGAAATCTAACAAACCTTTTTAATTATAAAACTGCCAATATTTTGGACATATTAACACATGCCGAAAGTAAAAAAAGTTAATGTGTAACTAATTACTAAAATGACAAATTTTGTTATTAACTTGCCAATCATTCTAAAAATGAGTTAATTTCCCACTCCCTTTATTAAACACAATCTTCCCACTCAGATTTTGACCTTCCCCTATGTTTTCTGGATATCACCTTATAGCCTTTAACTAAGAAATTAGCTGTGTTTTATCTTTCTCTTTACAACTGGGGTTCAACACTGAAAATATAAAAAGTACATACAAGTAAGAAGAATTGTTAAGCCTCAGTGTTTATCTTCTAACCAGAGATACAGACAGATACCAGGTATGTTCAGGAAACTAAAGAGAATGCGAAGATTCCATTTTATAAAAATAAATATTGAACAACTCCATGGAGGAAAAGTAACTCTCCTAGTCTAGATAGCTCTTTACAACTTAGATGTACTAATACATTTCTTGCATTTGCAACAAAGATAAGAGGCCTGTTAATAGAAGTAGACCGACTTTTGAAAGATAAGATGAACAATGTCACGCAGATAAAGTGGCAAAGGATTCATTACTATTATACTTAGGTTCATACTTCAGAAGGATTCAATTTTTCACCCATTACAATTGTCTAATGCTTGTCCTGCAAAAATACTAAGCCATGGGTTACAGGCAGGCATAATTTAAAAGTGCAGATGTGGACTTTTCACAGGAGCTGGCAAGAAAAAATTTCTGAAAAAAACTCTTGTGCTTTAATTTTGTGATTAAAGCACATTTTTTCCCCCTGTAAATGAATAGCAGGATAAGTATTACTCCTTCCAATTCCATACAGTTTCACTCTCACAATAGGTTCAAAGGATGACAAAGCAGTGACAATAAATTCTTAAGTTCAGAAGGCAAAGCTGCACTGCTAGGCTTCTCCTAAATCAATTTAAAATCCTGGTCAATACATATACATCAGAAAACAAAGCTAGAAGAGTCAGAGAAGCTGTACTGCAATAGTAAAACCTGAAAGGAGAAAGTGCTTTTGAAATCAGTGAATTTTGACAGTCTGAGCAGACACTGTAGGCATTCTGCAACATTCATTGACATGACAGTGTAAGGTGATGACTTGCCCTTATCACAAACAGGCAGCAGCTTGAAATCACACAGACAAAGCTGAAATACTATTTAAGCTCTAAGACTCTTAAAAACTTCAAACCAGAAGACAACTGTTTTTTAATTAACAAGATCCCATGCTAGTGTAACTCTGGATATTTTTGTAGCTAAAGTATTTTTTTCAGTATGAACTATACTATGTTGAGTCAAGTTGCAGGTCTCAAGATCTCATTTGCGTTGGCAAGAATTTCCCCACTCATTGATGGGGAGTGGAAAAAACATTCCGCAGAGTTGCCATTGGCTCTACACTGAAGAAACACAAGCTACAGCTTGGCCTGTTCTTTTGGCCAGTTTCAACAGGAAGGAAGCCTGAAGCTCCATCAACTCTGCTAACACCATTAGGTGGTACTTTAAGATACTCTCTGTCGCAGGGAGTTTACTTGCAACTAAAATCCACAAGAAAAAATTAAGCAAAACCAATATAATAAAGACAATCAAGAAAGAAGTAACATCAAACTTCAGCAACTAGATAAGGCTTAAACACCTGTGTTTTGTACAGCATTTTGTAAACAGATGGACATTTACATTAAGCTTTAGCTTGAAAAATTTGTTAGTATCTGCCAGCCTAGAATGCAGGCCTGATTGGCACCTACTGATATGTTCCAAAGTCCACCAAAAATCTGCAATTTAAAGAAAGAAAACACCTACACACTGATTTTTAATTTATTCATCTTTAAATGAAGCTTTATGTTCACTAATATGGCTGAATCACAGATTATAATTTAATAGATTCACCAGTTTCCTCTCATAACCATTAAAGCTTACAAAAGGCTCTGACTCTAGGCCAGCTCAAGTAATACCCCCCTGTACACAGGTAAAACAAATATCTTTACAGAACATCTGTTTTGTTATCCATTTTAACCACATCCCTCCTCAAGCGTTCACAAGTGCTGCACCTCTTTTCTAAATGATGCTCTCCATCTTTCTCTTTCCATAGTTTACTTACCTCATTGCAGTTATGTTTATCCATTAGCCACACTTTCACCTGTTTCAATGGGACCTGAATTCCCTACTCCATTGCAAAATTAGACTACAATGTTTAAAGACTAAACACCTTAGAAAAACCTAGCCATTCTTATTAACAAAGAGAAGATTGCTAGGATTCTTACAGGCACCATCACTCAAAGCTCACTAATTAAAACATGCCTGTTGAAAGCATTTAAGACACCTTGATTATCTCCAGATAACAGGAGAAAGATTACTGTTACCATCTTTCACCCAGGTAAGCCACTGGTGAAGATTTCACACAGTGGCAGAATCCACATGTGTGGGTTCTGTGGTAGTCAGTTCAATTAGTTTCTGTCCTACTTTTTAAGGGCTAGCTTTTAATTTCCATCATTTTGGCATTTCAGTGGGTGACTCTGTAAACAGTTGCAGTACCACAGATGGGCAGAGATGAATTCTTGAACTGGTCTTCCTGCTTGTCTATCATAGCACTGCTTTTAGGTCTACAGTTTCATGAGAGGCTTTCTTCATCAACAATATCAGCTTTATAAACTCTTATCTCTTCTTCTACTTCTTTGCCAGACCTCAGTTCTGCAGAAGAACCTATTTGTGGGATCATACTATACGCCTCATCAGTGAACTAATGTGAAAGGATGGCAAATCCATACACTGTCACTGCTTGTAGTGCAAAACATCCCCCCCAGTGTGAAGTTACAGGAAACTACTGAACTGATCTAACAGCTTCTCAGCATCAAGGGGTTAGTCTTACTCCATGAGATCACCTAAGACCGTTAAATAGCAATCAGCTTTCTCTGGTTAGTTTTCTAACCCCCAGTACATAGACTGACCTGGCTCAGTCAGATGAGACAACCACCCGAGACCAGATGCTTGTGTCAGTGAAAGAAATCTTCCCTGTTCAGTCACAGCAAACTGTGAGACTGGTCCCCAATGCTCATAAATGCTTGCATTCTTCCATTTTTTGCTTTAAAGCTGCTACCCCAAAGCCATTTTGTTATGTTAATTCAGAAGTATTTCATTTACATAGAAATACCGACAAAAGGGTTAAAGCATTTCTTTCACAGCCGCAAAGGCATATTTTGTATCAATAAAGCAAAACTACTCACCCAAGTCAGGGCTGAAGCTCTTCCAGAAAAATACACCATTTGCATGTGTAACTGCAGCTACACTAGCATCCTCTGCATGCATACATCTACATTATAGAAGGATGACACTCTTCCATGCATCCAAAATGATGCAGCCATGTTGGTACCATTCACAGCTTTGACAAGACCTAAAGCACCAGAAGAGTGAAGATAAAAGGCTATCATATTAATTTTTCTTCCCTCTGCAGTATGTGTATGAGAGCACTACTGGGAGAACTGATATTTTCCTTTCAGTCTGGAAACCACAGGGGTTTTCAACCCCATGCAGGGGAAAAAAAGAAACAAATAATGGGTATTTTCTCTGAACCTTACTGCTTAACACATCACCCACCAGAAACATGAGGAAGGAGAGAACAGAAGTTTCCACAATCCAAGTAACAGTTCTCTCCCTCTGCTTACAATTTATTTTATTCTCCTTCATCAGATATTGTGGAAGAGGAATCCAAAAATTGTTGCACTTTAGGCCTGGGAAAGGAAGATCAAAATGTGCTTCTTGGAGAGGAGCAGGAACTAATTCTTTAGCAACCCTTTACACACACATTCATGCTAAAGTCCTAACTCAGATACACAGTTATATTGCTTAAAAAATTCGCTAGTGGTCAAATTTCTCCTTGTATTCAACCCATGTTACAAAAAAAAAAAAAATTCACATTCTGACTGAAGTGCCGAGTGTAAGCATCATAGATGTAATCCACTGTCACAACCTTCAACAGAATTCTGAGCTTTGATACACCTACCTCTACCCTAAGCAACTAGCAATAAATACAAGCTGGTGAGGGTCTAACTGAAGTAATTTCACAATTGCTGTGTGAATCATTCAAATATTAAAAGTCACGTGTCAAAACAGCTAAATGAATTACAGCTATTAAAGACAGTTTTAATTAATTTTTTTAAGATTGGCACAGTTTAAAATGACCGAAGAACTAATAGGCATACTGGATGAAAAATAACAAATACTTTGCTAAACGTCTTTGTCTAATTGAATATATGCATCTTGATAAACAAACTTTATTATTCACAGGACTGCAAACTCTTCTGGGATTGACCTATTTAATAAATATTTATACAGTGCCTTCCACAGAAGGGCCTAACTCAAGTCAAGCTCTCTAGCCAATACCAAAGCACAAATAGGATATAATAATTTGGTATTGGCAATTATTCCGGCAAGACAGTTTAAAATACACAGTTGGAGACACACACACACACGCAAAAATCTTATCCCTATTTACCAAAGGCAAGACCAATATTTTAAAAAAAGGGAACAGGACACCAAAATTTTTAACTGAAGCAGCCTCATAAGCCAGTGTGAAACATATTGCTTGTACTTATCAACCTAAAATGCCTTTTTAAGCATAATTTTGCTGAGCCCCTGGAGATTCCCTGTTCCCAGGCTTAAACCTGTTAGATCAAAGGCTCTCTAAGAAAGATAACCTACCATTCCCTTTCAGAAAACAAAGGTTTGTCCAACAAATGGAAACAAGCAGTTTGAACCAACTGAATGAATTGAAAGAAACCCAAGGACAGAAATCATGACATTTTCTTTTTCTCTCATTCTCTCAAGAAAGCCTAAACGGAGCAGGAGCAAACTTAGCAACTGATACTCTGAAGAGGAAACAGAATGAGAAACAAATTACAAGTGCTAAACTGGTCTCTTAAGAAGGAAGAAAAGTTTCCAAGAAGAAAGATTAGAACAAAAAAGAATGCCAGAGAGAAGCATAAGCAAGAGGGCACTAATGTTTCAATTATAAAGTCTAGATCATATATCACCTAGGCAAAGGAAGGGGAGAGCGAAGAAAGTGTATGAATGAACAGATCTCCTCTCTTCTAGCTGAGCTACAAATATCATAGGATGTCAGTAAAAAGGTGGTTGGAGGAGGTGAATTCCACGTGGGACAGATTTTTAAAGAGTCAAGAAAAAATAAACAGAAAAAAATACGAGTGCTGTAAAAAAAACAGGAGTACTATAGAAAGAGATATGTACCACAGCACAGACACAGGAGGTGGAGACTTTTCTTAAGGGTTTAAACACAACATGAATTGACAAAGGATACAATTACATGCCACACTGCACAACTTCATTTTTAAGCATGTGCTTTTTTTTTCCCCCTATGTAGGTGAAACAGGTAATAGATTTTTTCCACTTGGGGAAATCAGGCTTAGGACTTACATGGGAAAAGACTTTTCTGTATTTCTGACCTTCAGTATAAAGCAGAAATTGATTTCACACCCCACTCCCCTCAACAGCTTCAGGAAAACAGAGGATTTATCTGGATGTACATATTAGTCATAGCTTTTGAGGCACCAAATCAGTAACAAGTACGAATGGCTTGTGGGGTGGTTACATTCTGAAACTTACTGTATTTTTTTTTTCAGTTAGTTTACCTTGCTGAAAAAGTAAGACATTCTGAGAATCTAGTGATAAACAGATGGATCAACAAATGAACTTTTTTTTTATACACATGCAATGCAATTTCCTTTGAAAAATGCATTCTAAAGCCCTAGCTTTGACAGCCTCTAAGAATTACTCCCTAAACATATGTATACTTGATCTTTCTACGTCACCTATGAAAATACCTGACAACAGCAAAATATCTTCTTGACCAATAAAGATACACTGCAGCAAATAAAATTAACAGTTTGCTGTTAAGAGTACTTCACCTGTCTGCCAGTGACTTCTTATCCATTTCTACTAGCATTATCTACAAAATAGAGGTATACCAGATTAATACTTATTTCAAGATTCAATGAACTCCATAAATCTATAGTCTGTAATAAAAAGCAAATAATTTCAGGCTTATTAAAACAATTTGATTTTACCATGGTTCATCTTGACAGATAAATCTATTAGACCTGGGAGTACACTAAATATACCATTGCATGCAAGAACCCACAGGGGCATGACTGAATTACACTATTAGCATGAGACAAACATCTAAGTCACATTACCTAAAGAGACTATAACTATGTATGATGTAACAATAAAATAACACTTTTGATTAAGTATTTTGAGAATAACATGTATTTCTTAACGTAGCTTAAGTAACTCCTCCCTTACTCATGCACGTTCTTGCCCTGTGCTGCTACAGGCACTGTGCCAGCCTAGGGGTTAGGGCAACCCTGTTGAATCAGACCCATACAAACACATAACGCAGGCACAGCAGAAGAGGGTCTGTATACGTGGAAGCAACATCACCCAACATCTAACAGCCACTTCACCTAAGAGTTTCTATCACTGTAGTCCAAAGGTGCCACTGTTAAAGCACAATCTCAGCAGCCCAGAAACCTGACATGTCTTTTTTTTTTTTTCCTCTCCAGTCTTCATCTTCTTAAGAACCTATTGTAACATGATTTTTGTTTAGTAAACCAGAACTGGCAGCTGCTGCTAACCTCCCTCTTAAAGGCACTGTCCCAGAAACAGCAGAACTAACAAAGCCCCATTTCCCATAGATTTGCATTCTGTCTCAGCCATGCCCCCGTGTTCCAAGTACTCACATTCCACCTCTATCCCAGATGCCTATTATCTTACCCTTCTCTTCCAAGGACTAGCCACAATATACTTAACCTCTCACGTCCTCTAACTACTGACTGAAAAAGAGAGTACTGAGCTTCTTATCTAGTTCTTACCCCACAGACAACTGTTTGCTGGCCAACTGGCAGGCTGTAACACAGGTAACTGCTAAATTCAAGCAAAACTTCCCCCTAAAGAGATGATCTTACTCAATGAAGCCATTAATTTTAACAAAGTTTGTTAAACGTTATTGAAATGTAAAAGTCTTTGAGACCTTGCCCCTTGACTAATTTCTTTGCTGAAATTAGTTGATAGAGCTCAAAATTTATTGAGATACAGGATTAAAGAAAACATAATTGCTCAAGATTTGTGTCTTTAGAAAGGCAAATTAAAGATGGCTTATACATTACACAAATATATAAAAACTACCAGTAACTCTAGTTCTTTAAAAAAAAAGGTGCATCTTATCCATGTGAGAACAGCTGATTCTAAACTCCCAAACTGCAATAACTTCTTTTCTAGCATGTCTAATTAACTAAGGTTTTTTAAAGAAACTGCATTTACACATTCTATTTGTCCTTTTAGTAAGTATTTGCATCCTCTGACCATTTTCAATTGCATTTAAAAGAGGCGTAAAAGTCTCAAGGATAAAAAAAATACTTCTACAAATTTTGTGAAAACTAGCAGCTTTGTGGAAAAAAGAAACTCAAATTCATGCCTTCAATGAGGGCAAAAGCAGGTGGAACTCTGCCTTCTCCACTGGCAGCCCCGGCAGACCAACCAGCCAGCATGCACATAGCACTAGATTTGATTAATTCTGGAACAAGCTTTAGATACTTGGTATCTGAGTGTTTATCTAACTTCTGAAAATCATCAAAGTAGTGAGCATGTATAGTGGCTTTGTCCTGTTTTTGGTAAATTCTAGCAAGCCTAACAGTATCATGACTACTACGTGTGCGGTTTTGGTTGTTTGGGGTTTTTTTATTTTTTTAAAAACTTGTATATGCAACCTACAGAATGTATGTTTTTTTCCTATCAATGTGTGTTCTTAAGTTAATGCTTTTCAAAACACTAAAGGGAACACAAGTTTTACATCCATTCTGAAATACCAATTTTTAAACAATAGAAAAATTAAATTCTGCTTAGAGTACAACTAGGATCTGAATGAGTTTTAAACCATGCATCATTAAAGACTGAAATTTGATCTTCATCTGTGCTCAGAATAGGAAAGAGCTATCCATTTTCCATATTGCTACAAAAATTGATTACACATAGCATTTTTCTAAGAATATAATGAATATTTTAAACAAAAAAAAATATCTTTTTTTGTAAAATTCTGTGGCTAGATACTAACTTAAAGTTTATTTAGCACATTACCATAAGTTATGCCTAACTTCTTGCCACCAAAAAAAATAATCTAACACATTCTAAAAATATTAACTATTTAATGGCACCTATGGCAACAATAACATCCTGAGTGATGCTGTTCATTCAACAACAGACACGTTCCAAGAATACCAGGGTACCACACACAAACAACACACATCTTTCAACTTTAGTTATGCCAAGCTATTTCACTTGGTTTCACTAGAACCCGATTACTACTGATTAAGGAACACCAAAATCCAAAGGCAACATAACACAAAGCTAGAAAGAACTCAGTAAAGATCTGTATAGTGTTTGTAATACCTTCTTGCTGATCAGTTCAATAAAAATAAGTTCCTAATTTTACTATAATTAGGATAAAGGTCTACAAAAACTTTTGTCAAGGAAAGCATTAATATTATGTCCGTGATTTTTTGGTAAGCATTCTCAACAAAGGGTGAAACTGAAACAACTATTATACTGAAACCTCTGACTACAATTAAGAGTTTATAAAAAGTATTATCCAATTGTGAATCTGACAGCTTTCTCGCTCTCACAGTTGCATTTAAATATGTGGAAACCAATCCAGGTCAGTTCGCTAAGCAGGATTCAAGATGTTTTAGAACATCCACCAGCATTTCTCCCGTTTGAACTAGAAAGCGTATACTTTTCCAGTTGAGATAACATACCACGCAATTAAAGAGAAAAAAACCCCCAACTTGAATCACTGTATACATTAGTGGGAAAAAAGTTAACTTTCATTTCAATCATTTAAATATTTGAGTTTTGAGTATAGCTTTTAAAAATCCAGTTCTGAATCACTGGAATTTTTGTTCTATTTCCTGTAAAACCACCACCAGCAACATCGTTCAGTATTCCGCTTGCGGCAGTTCAGAAAAGATCAGCTTGATCCCTCAGTCCTAACTTTACAGTCATTTCATAAACTTGAGGTCACATCTGATCAACTTATATCTTCCAATTTTTCCAACCATGGAGATCATGATAAGGAGGTGACACTTACAATAGGATGAAGAGCAATCTAGTTTTATGTTTCAAAGTACACTCTCACAAAGAAATAGTTTGCCAAAAGCCCTTTAAGCTCCCTAGCGCAAAAAAAAAAAAGTTTGCTGAAAATAATCTCTTCAACAGATGACAGGTTTAATTCTACAAGGCCTGAAAAGCATACCAGTTATCTATAAAGCCAAAGACCATTAAAAAACAACACAGGGCCGCAGCCTTTAAAGCAATCCCACGGTGAGAAAAAACACTATCTTCTTCCATTCTGTCACTGCTGGAAAAGAGAAGTTTCTACCAGGACAATGTCATAGGAAGAATGTCCATTTTCAAGAATTCCATTTTTATATCAGCAAATTTAAAGGAAGAGAGAAGAACCCTTTGACTTCTCTTGATGTTGAGAAGGAAAATAGTTTACATTTCACAAAGTCTTTGGAAGTTGGTGTAAGCAAGGATAGCATAGCAAGAAGACGGCACTGCCCCCACATGTAATGACAGGGATGATGCTTTATCAAACATCTGTCAGAAACAAAACTGGGATGACCCAAACTGAGTATCTCCTCCAACAGCCCTCCTCCCCTCGTAGGCTCTCAACATAAGAAAACCCACCCAGGTCTTCTTAGTTTTCAAAAGAAATCGAGAGTCAGCTTAGTGTCCATTCTGCTGCAGCGCAAGCCAAGGTACTACCTACAGATGAGCATCCCTAAGTTTAACATATGGATAACAGCCATAAGCGACTGAAACTTTCATTTAAATTGAAGGGCAGAACTTACTGAAGCTGACGACATGTGTCGCCTGATTTGTCAGCTGAACTTCCCTCTTGCCAAAAAGCAGGTATCAGAATTCTGAGGTTGGACAAAATCCAATTACAATAATACAGATAAAGAACAAATAATTGAAATATGTATATGAAATGCAAATGTCTGGTTATCTGGTAAATCATTAGGTAAGCTGAAAATTATTCCTGATTTCAGCAAACCGTGGCCAATCATGAATATAGTGCTATTGCTATAGGGTCACTAGCCCTCTTTACTGTAGTGCATATGCAGTAGCGTTTTGGTGGCTAAAATTATGATACAAAAAAGTCTGAACAGTCTAAGAATGACTCTGTACTTAATGTTTGTCTTTTAAACATCTACGTAAGTCACTGAAAATCCTACACAACACCATTTTCAGCATTCTACAGCTGAACTTCAGAAACAGCTTTATTCAGTCTATATCAAACATCCTAAACGTATGCTGACTAGAAACCCACACCTGAAACCCACTCCTTGCTAAGAAGTATTCCTTCAGAATTCCTTTTTTATGTATGTACTTACTATCATTAATACCGAAACACCTAGAGGTCTCAGGCACAAACCAGGCTCTGCTGAGCTACCAGGTAAAGTACAAAGAACACAAGGTCCCTGCCCTGAAGGCCTTTTTACATGTAACAGGACTGAGCATTCAGACTTCTAATACAAGCCTTTCAATGAATGAGACAAAGTACTACACACCTCTGTGTAGCGTTCCCAGGTCTCTCGGAGGGACAACACAGAAAAAGAGAAGAAAAAAAGAAACCGTATGCACCTCCTCTCTTCGAAATCCCTCTTATCAGAACCATTTCAAGAATTTCGACTCAACAATTAAACTGACTTGAATAATGGAAACTAACGTCCCAAATATACTATATATGGAATCGAGCCCAGCCAGCCCCCGCAAAGAAACCAGGCACCAAAAAATCGCACCTCTGACACCCTGTTACTCATCCTCAAATGGCGGAGTCTCGCCCAGTGCGCTCACACCTGTCACCTGCTGGGCGCCAGGCCAGCTTCCCTCCCCTCCTCTCCTCTCCTCTCCCCTCCTCCTTCCCCCCCAAGCACGGCGAGCCCGCTGCAGGCTGCTTCCGCTCCTCCGCGGGCCGCCGCAGCCCCCCGCCGCGGGGCAGGCCGGGGCCGCCGCCACGCACGCCGCCCCGCGCCCCCGCCGGGTCCCTCCCCGCGCGGAGGAAACTTCCGCGACTGGCGAAGGAAAATAAGTTTCCATCTCTCGCTGGACGCCCCGCTGCGCGGCGGCTTCCCGCCCCTCCCCTCCCCACCCCGCCGGGATGAGCGGGGTGCCCGGGGGCTGCTCCTTCCCGGGGCACAGGCCTCTCCTGCCCTCGCCCGGGGCGAGGAGAGGGGCTGCGGGAGCGCCTCGGGCCCCCTGCCCTCCTCGGGCCTCCGGGCCGGGCCGGGCCAGCCCCCCCGCACCTCTCCCTGCAGCCCCCCGGGGATGGGACCAGCCCCGCCAGGAAACCAGCCCGGGGAGCCGCCACCAGGCCCGCCTCGGCGGGGTCAGCCTTACCCTGCTGCCGCTGCTGCTTCTCCTCCTCCTCCTCCTCCGCCTCCTCCTCCG
>VFFE01007510.1:2299619-2339190 GCA_008921705.1 Burhinus oedicnemus
AGCGCGTGGGGTAACGGCCACCGCACCCCCGCCTCCCCCTTGCGCACCCTCGGGCAGCCCCGGCCCGGCCCCGCGCCGCGACCCTCGGCGCCGCCGTGTGCGGACACTTGCGGCCCGGCCCGGCCACTTCAGCCCCTTCTCTTCCCTCGGCACTTCTCGCCCCGCCGGCTGCCCTGGCGGCAAGGGGTGGGTAGGTGGGCCGCCCGCCTGGGAAAGGGGAGGCCGGCGGGAAACGAAGCGGGGTTTGAGCTGAGGGAGGGCAGCCACCACAGAGGGTGGCATCTGCAGAGGAAAAAAGAAACTAGGAAAAGCAGGGTTAATTAAAAAAGCCACCCCTGTATCTGAAACCGTTGTTCTGAGGGGGAATGGGCAGGCACTCTCTGTCAGAAGTACTGGTGCTCTCGCTAGATTTCTTCATGCTTTAGAAAAAGTACATGATTTCCATCATCCCTCTGAGGTATAGCTCGGCCTAACTCTCTTTCCAAACTGCCGACAAGCGAACAAGGGCCCGTACGCTGGCTGGTGAAGCCATCTTCCCCACTCAGCTCAGCAGCCACCAACACCTGCGAAGGGATCCCTGACCCAGTCTGGGGCCAGTGAGGCCGTGATCCGTCGGAGGGGAGCCTCGGGGGCAGGAGTCCCTGTGGGTCCTAACGTGCAGACTTGAAAACAGGGATCAAATTGCTCCTACGATAGAAAGACGGGCATCCTTGATTTTAGTGGGGCATTCAAGTAGGTCTTTGTATTTCCACAATTCAGGAAGTTTCATCTTAAATGAAAAGACAGCTTTTAGATGAGTTTGTAAAATTGTCCAGTACATCAATTGTTTTTTGGGGGTGTGATACCTTACACCACTTACTATTTCTCACTCTTCCTGTATTTCCTTTCTTCCTGCATTGCTTGGATCCTCCTTCCTCCCTGCAGTGAGCAGGTGCTGTCTAACAATGGACAGTCCTTCCATCCATTCTTGGTAGTCCTACTCTGCAAAATACAGTCACAAACAGAAATTGTTTTAAAGTAATCTTTATCACTTGTAGCGGAAGGAAACTGTCTGAAACCCTGAAACCTAGAATGGGGCCTGGCTGGGAAAGGGATGTGGTGGGCTTTTCAGATTTCCCTGTACGGTGGTGGTACTGCGCAGAAATCAACAGAGAGAAAAAGTTATTTTCTCCACCTTAACTCCCAGAGGCACCAGTGATTTCCAGTGCGCTCCAGTATGAAAGGAACTACAAAACTGCCAGGCCATAGTTATCTCAAACCTTAAAAGCTGCGCTATCCCTTGCAATGGTGTGATAAGAGAGATCCATTCCTTCTCCACAAGACACCAGCTGGCACACAAGACTGGCCAAGCGATACTTGTGAGATAGAATGACATAAACTAATAAAACCCTAACAGATGCACTAGGCAGGAACTAAATTATTTGTGACAATTCAGGCTAAGTGTTCTGTTACAAGAAATAAAATGGCCTTTGCCATTGCAACAGTAGATATTTTCAGAAATGATTGAAAATGTGCTTTCCAAATGAAAGCATTAACATGTAGAAAAGAAAACCCTCTCAACTGCATTTAGTTAAAATTGTCAGAGAGAATCCCAGGGAAAGCAACCGCAGAGACTAGCTTTACTTGGAGTAGGCGGGGACAGAGAGAAAACGATGCCAATGAGTCTAGTCATGAGTTGTTATGTTGGGAGAAAAAAAAGAAGAAAAAAGTGAAAAAAGAAGACAGTGTGTCCCCCTCCTCCAAATGTAGAAATAAAGGTGTGTGTATATACATTCCAGTAAGAATCAGTCATTTTCATAAGCTACAACAGAGAAGTCTGCAGTTCTCTGTACATCAGCAGCAGGGCATATGAAACACGTGTCCAAAGTTTATTACACAGCCTGTGTTGAGTCAAGGTTATACAGAGCTGAGAATCTGCTGAAATTTGTTTGTTAATTGTAAACATAGTAGTGTTTCCCCAAACCCAGCCAGAAATGAATATAGTCCCCTTCAAAAATGGGTAATGGGGCATCTAGAAAGAAAACACAATGGAAACATCAGATCACAGAGCACGGTACTGGGGTTGCTCCGCTGTAATTGTTCAGGTATGTTAATCAAACCTTTCTCTTTTGCGACCCATGCTGTAGACAATTCATGATCCGCATGGTCACCTGCTCAAGCACACTGCTGTTCAACTCTTCCAGCACAACTCTTTCAAACCTTGCTAAGCCATACGTGACCTTTCAGACTGATACGACAGTATACTTACATGAATATATTTTGTGCACTAGAAACTGAGTTTATTTTGCTAAGTTTAATACCAAGTTAAATATTTGACCCTTTTGCCTGCAGTTGCTAAAACAGGGATTTGGCACGGGAAAGTGAAAGACCATCTCTCACTTCTCCATCAGCAGTATTTACTGCAACACTTAAGCACTGGGATCATGTGAGTGAGCTGCACGGTCCTTTCCCCCCTCTCCCAGACTCTCACGCTGCATCTATGTCTGAGCCCTTTGCTAAAGTTGCTCTTCACTCCTCTGTAGTGGCTCATTTGGAATAATTTTTAACACCTTTCCAAAATCAAAGAACAATGTATTCAGGAAAATAGTTCTGCGTACTGATATTCAGAAAAGAACTGTTTTTCTGTGTATCTGTAACAGGAACTAGGAGGATCTATCTAATCTGGGTGTAACTCTTCTCGTGGTGCAAATCAAGGCTTCAGGCACCGGTGGGGCACAGGGATCTGCCTGCCCAGCAGAGGGGTCGATTCAGAGCCTGCCTTCTTTCCCTGCAGGTTTTAGATATCACTCATTTTTTTTGGCCGTACAAGGTATGAGTTTGTGGTTTTAAAACCTTCACCAGACTGTTTATATTCTTCACTGCTGGAAAGTGAAATTATAAATAGGATTGGGGAATTATTCTAAACATATTCTACAGGAAAATTGTTTCTGCAACATGCAGTCAATTTTGTCAGCTTGGTACTGACATTTCTGATGCTGATATTTCCTGAGAGTGCTTTTTAGACAAGGTAAGAGACCAAGTCCAGTTAAACTCAATCCACAACAGCTGGCATAATTATTTCTGAAATTGAGCTTAAAATCAGTTTTCTGCGGGGGAAAATAGTGGCATTGCCAGCTTTAAAAACATCACTTTTCCTTTGAACATTCACCTGTCAATCTCTTTTTCATTCTTCTAGACTGAAGGTCTGTCAGTCTGCAGCTTGACATAAACAGAGATAGCATTCACTGGCCAAAGGACAGTCCTTGGAAGCTCCCAGTCTGAGGTTACATCCACAGCTTCTCCTATAAAAACAGTTAGAATTTAGATTAAAAATGTGACAAGGAAATACAGAAATTCACCTCATTTCACAGGATTCGTGCACTGTACTTTTCCTGTTCTATCTCAAAGTTATCAGCTGTGTGCCATAGTACAATAATTTCACCAGCCTCCTGTAGAGAAGTGGATAATGCTGGATTTGGAAGTAAATTCAGCTGCAGAGCCTCAGCATAAAGCCAGAGCTGTGATTAATATGCAGCATAGCTTTGCTCAAGTGAAGGTTCTCACCACTTGTCTGCCTCACCGCACTGTAAGTGCTTATACTATGTAACAGCTTTAAAAAAACCCTTTTTGTTTCCAGTGTAGGAGTAGTCCAGCTATTGATGTTTATTTGGAGGACTGTGTTGGAAACAGTAGTGTCAATATTCTAGTTTACTGTCTTTTCCTTCTGTTTTAAATGTCAGTGTAATTCTAAGTCTGGTTTAAAAAATAAACCGAACCCAAACCACTCTTCTTTAATCAAACATCAGCTCTAGGAGCTCAGAATTTATGAAAAATCCTAAATTAACAAACAAGTATAATCATTCAAGTAGAAGAAAACGTATTTGTAAAGAAATGGGTTTCAGGTCAAATTATTCAAAGACTATAGGGAACTCGGGTTGCTTAGATTGCTCACGTGTGCAGTTACAGAAAGCTGTTGTGCCCTGATGTTTTTCTTTCCAATCCACAGTACACAAACAGCTCCACTATCTCTGTTGAGACTCCCCTGGTTTTCCAGGTTGTTCCCTTCCTTTCTTCAAGATAGCACCAGCTTTTTTACTTCCTAACAGCTCATCTATTTAGGAGTAGAGAGCAAACATGACATTTGAGATAAGGATATGATTAAGCGGTGCCTTAGTGGTTCATGAGTTCTAGCAGCCTCACAGGATTTGGATAAGGCCTTTGCGTAAGGGAAATCCATTGAGAGAGGCAGCCTACCCTGGTGTTTCAATTTTAAAAGCATAGTGAGCTGTACTACAGTGGAGCGTTATTGTGGGCTATGCATTAATCTGACATAGTGAAATAGTATGTTTCTGGAGACTTGGTAAGACTTCCCCCCCCCAATATCTTAAAAACCCCATTCATTTATATTGATCATGAGTGTCTTAGAATAATGTTTACACTTGAAGGAAAATATCTTCGCCTGGCCAAAGCAATTCTGAAGTTTTTTAAATAATTGTTTTAAAACTGGGAAAGAGTGTCATATTAAGTCAATCTTTTGACTAAGTCGGAAAAAGTGCATTTTTGATAGCATCAACAATTTACAGATCTTCCAGTGCTCTGAATAAGAGAATTAAAAATGTATGAATAAAAGCTCATATATGTTCACATGCCATACAGTTGAGTCAATACCCACTAGGGAGACAACTTTTATGAAACTATTTTTTTATAAACTTGGTGACATAAAATATAGAAAGCCAAGACCATTTGAGGCTCCAAGATACTTCAGAAGAAATACTGGTTATGTTTCTTCCCAAATCGACTGTTTCCTATGCTTTGTGGGAAATTCAGTAGAAAGTAATAATAATAAAAAAAAAATCCGCTTTTCTTAAGATTCATATAATACTGGTATATATCACTGCATGTCTTTAGGGTCTTGATTCAGCAAAACACCTAGTCTCTTCCTAAAGTCCATCTTTATTCAGGATACCTTTCAACCGCTTGCTTAAACTTTATGCTGTATTGAAACCTGAGGCAAAGAATGGGCTCAAGTGTTTTTGTGGACAGGTATAACTTGCTGATTTGAGACAGGAAACCTACCTTGAAGTCCAAACAAATGACTTTCCTGTTCCAGATTCAAATCAGGCATGAATGTTTTCATAGTAAAACCCCTTGCAGAACGTCTTACAGGTCTTTCATTTTCCAGCTACTGATTTTAACCTCTTCTGTTTCATTGACTTCAGCCAAATCCCTTTCCTTTACACACTTTGTAAATGTGAGAGTGAGAGTGCAAACTGCAATATACTTGATCTTATATATGCTAACACAAGAGGTGCAGTAATTATATTGTGTTTAAATTCCCCCAAATGTGGAGGAGGTTATTGGTAGCTGGCTAGTATATTTCAAAAACAACCCAAATGACTCTCTCAACCTAAATGGTTCATGGTATTAGATTTCTCCATCATCTTCTGGCCTTCTGCCCCACTGCTGTAATTACCTTAACTCCTCACCCAATAATAAAACTCCCTGAACAAATCCTGTGCCTGCTATTAAGTAAAATTAAAGCTTAGTACGGATTCTCTGCATTCTTTCTTCTCTTCAGCTGTGGTGCTTGACAGCTTGCATGGTACCAATGAAACACACAAAGCCTTTAAGCCATCCCATATTAAAAAAAAAAAAAAAAAAGCAAAAAGCAATTCAGAGCTTTCTAATGCTGATATGTATTAGAAGCAGTAAATTTTGATGAAGAGTAGTACTGGATTCTCCATTTCTGTAGAAAACTCACTGGTGTAACAAAACAGAATCAGTCACGCAAGCTTATATATGCACTGTACCAGTTTGATTCCTCCCGGATCTCCTTGTAAGGAGAAGGCAGCTCAGATTCCAGGTCCACTCTGTCCTGGGTCTCTCTGAGATTGCCAGCAGGAGTGAAAATTGCAGCAATACATTTTACTATGTAACCAGCTATCCTTTAGCTACTGCGTCAAAATCACCAAGTTCCTGTTCTACCCATGTGACTTTCAAGTTCCAAGTTGAGCTATGTTTCAGTTTTACCTTTTCTGTGGGAAAAGATCACTTGCATGTACCCACAGTTAGAAATCTTTCAGTATCACAGAACAAAATATTAAGAAATACTGAACTTCTAACTCATCAGCTCACTAGAAGTAAGAAAGGTCATTTGTCTCCAAGCTAAAATGCTCAATACAACTAGGAAAACCAATACAGAAGATAAGGTGGTCATTCATGAAAACAATCAGCTTGTATCTCAGCTGTTTTTCAGCTACTACAATATTACGCTGAGGTAGAAGAGGAAATTGTGGGAAGTTTGTTAGAGTTGCATCACGAACATATTTAAAAGAATGCATTAATGTCCAAAAATTTTAGTGTTTACTTGTTGGTACTTTTTTCTTCTCAACATCTTCTGTTAAATAACAAAATACCTTAAAAACTGATGAAAGTCTGTTCTTCCATCAGGAGAGCACCCATTCTGCAAAATCCTCAAGAACATAACCCAGAAATTATAACCCCAGCTAAGCCAAACGCAAATTTGTGCTTAAATTTAGGCATAGTAAAGTTCTGTTGGCTTTACTCACACGCTTAAAATTAAGCATATGTTTTAACACTTTACTGGATTAGGGCCCATGTCAGCAAAATAAATTTGTTGGGAAGAAGTAATAAAAATGCAGCTTGCAGTGAAGGACAGCAGAGCCATTCACAGCTACAGAAGCTTTAAAACACTAGCTGGTGTTTATAGATTTAAAGAAGAAATCAGGCGTTAAACAAAACATTTATTTTAGATAGCTATCTAATTAGTCTGCTACAGAAGCACCTTCATTTTTCTTAATTTGTTGAAAAACATTTTTTGCATCCTTGTATCCCCAAAAGCAAATTAATCTACACATCAAGGAAAAAAAAATGTTTTGTGAGCACAAGCTCAAAAGCATTTTTCCCACTGTTTAGTAATAGCCTGGCTGTTCCAGAGATACCATTGCATTCCCTGGAGAAGGGGACAGACGGGAGGCCAAGCTTTTCAAACACCGAATTTCGTTACACACATGAACCTGCATTTGCTCATGAGAGTGTATATAATTGTATATAATTGCATATACACAATAAATGTCAGCTAACTAATTCTCTTGTATGCATTGTGCACTGATGTATATTTATTTTTAATGCTAAGAAGCTCTCTAAATATTTGGTATTGTATGTCTAGCCTTTAAAGAGAACTTAACATCATTTGCAAAACCGGAATGGATACAATTCTACTAGATTGTGTCTATGTTAAGTCTATTTTTTCCAGCAAAAACTTGCCGTTGCTGACAACAGTGCAGCAAAGCATGAATTCTAGTGTAGATATAGCTCCTTTGGTGTTTTAAGTGCAGTGCTATCTGGCCCTGTTCCGAACAGCTCTGTCTTATATAGTGAGATGCCAGTGGTCACAGCACCTTACTCTGCACAAGCGCTTCAGCTCTTCCCAGTGGCAGTGGAGCTGTACCAGGGGGCAATCCTCTACTGATATCCTTACACAGCAAACGTGTTAAACTCTTTCACAATAACAGCATCATTTTTTCCTTTAGCATTATGTCACACCTAATGCAATGCACGTGCATTGCATTTTCTGCATTTTCAAGAGGAAAATTTTTCATTCAAAAGACAAAACATAATCATTTGTTTCTGAGTTAGCTTTTCCCTCCATCTTTAGTAGCCCTCTCCTTCCAGCCAATTTGAGGAAGGGGACAAGGTTGCTGAATACACAGCCTGCAGGTGTTTGTGCTCATCCCTCATTCCCAGCCACAGCCTCTGAGCCCAATGAACAGCTCCAGACAGGCACGTTTGTAGTTCTCATGTTTTTCAGAAAATAAGCACCTGGGGTGCAAAGAGAGACAGTACAGTCCCTGCAAAAGGCAAGAATAAAGATGAGTCTTCCCTCATCCTTATGACACATGAGAGAATCCACTGGAAACCCCAGCTTTGAGACACAGAAAAAAGAGGTTTTGTGACTCCACTGTTACCAAATTCCTGATTTCACTGGGATTCAAAGCTCAGGATCCTCAGTCCTCTTTTCACATCTTATTTGCTCAGTGAAGACCTGTTCAAGGTCCCAATGCCCTACAGTACAAACATTAAACAGTAAATTTATCGACTGCATAAAACTTATAAGATCACAGATGGGAAGAAAAATGGCTCCAAGAGAATGTTTTCTCCGGTAATCATCATGAACAGTTAAGGGACTCTAATTAGCAGGGTTTATTAAAAAAAAAAAAAAAATCCATTTTCTTCCTACCTCTTATGTCAGAGGTTGCCTTTTCTTCAAAATTCATCCCTTTACCAACACTTCTGAGGTCCTGTTCTGATTTCTGCAGTGATGGCAGTGATGTATACGGATACCATTGGTCAGGTTAAAGTTTTTAATTATTTTTAAAATTGCACACTTCTAGTAAATCACTGTGCTACCTGTTCAGCTGGGAATAAGCATCGTGGAACCTGTAGCACATACCAGTCATATCTCACTTCCATTGTATGCCTGTCATCTTCTGCTGATGGGTAGGAGACCTGAGCACAAATTGAAATTGTGTTGTTGCAGCACATGTGCACGTTTTGTGTCGACACAGTGCTGCAAAGAAGCCTTAGCACTCACCTGCACATGGACCAGAAGTGTGGGAGAAAGGGAAGTTTGATTTATTGGCAATAGCAGCAAGGTTGGGGCTAAGTGCAGCTGGCCAGCTAAGCCAGCGTGTGCTAACCTGCATACAGAAACCAGTCCCGTACACCAGGCTAAGAAATGAGATGGCCAGTTCACATTCACCAACAGTTAACTCAGTGCTGTGTTCTTAAATAGCTGTAGTAATGGAACATAAAAACTCCCACCAGGTTGAGGTCTCCAGTTTGGGAGCTTTTTCCTAATGTACTACATATTTTAAAGCTTAATCATCAGCCCTTCTCCAAGCAAAACTCCTACCCGTTTCAGTTAATCTTTGTCAGAATCAGTCCTGGTACTGGGTAACAGGCTGCAGTTAAAGTATAAATGAAAAACAAGTTCCTAATCACAGAAATGAAGTTCTGAAATAGTCTTCCAACAGTAATGGGGAGTGAAAACCAGTTTCAAAATGGAATAAAACCGTATTATTGCAGCTTCATGGAACTATGTTCAATGAACCATAGAGGTCTCATCCTGTTCAATTTCCTAGCTACCCAATAAACAAACCAACCAACCAACCAACCAACCAACCAACCAACCAACCAACCCACCCAATACCTGGTAGTCATCTGAAATTTGTGCATGCATTGAACTTTCACTGACTAAAATAATTGTCACAGAGTATTTATTTTAATGAGACCATCACCTTGAGAAAAACAGAAGATTTATGATTCTATGATTTAAACCACCATTAGTAACAGGATTTTATAAGAAGTCACTTCTCAGCTCGCTTGTAAATACCTGATGCCCAGCAGCATAAACAGACTTTGGTTTTGATTTAGAGAGTTTCAGTTTTATTTTTAGGAGTAATATTTTTATCCAGAAATCTTGCCACAGTACTGTGCATAAATTTTTGTACCAAATAATGAAGGTCTGCAAAGGCAACACATATATTAAATTACAAAAGCACCTGTACATTCCCAAGGCAATAAATATTCAAGTAGTAAGTGTGTTTCAAGTATGATTAGTGCTCTTAGGAACTTTGGGCTTACAAATCAGTACGTTTAAATCTAAACTAACTTCTACCCATCAGCTTATATAGGAGAGAAAAAAAACCCCAAAATAATGTACAACAAAGGGCCCAGAAAAGAAAGTTAGGTTTTGGTTATTATTTTGATTATAGTTATCCTACCCCTGAAAAAAAACAAAGGAAGATCACAATGAAGGAAAAAGAGATGTGGAAAACAATTAAGACACAGTGTTAAGCTGCTGCAGGTGAGACTCATGAGGTACCTGTGTAAAGAAAAAGTAACACAGCATGCTACACAACAGGAGGCCAGAGGTGATTTTTAAAGTGTCTAAGTTAAGATGCCCTAAATAACAGGTTTCTTTTTGGTTGTTCTTCTGTGATAAATCATTAATTTAATCACTCCAACTTTTAGTTTAAGAATGTATAAGCCATTCATTTTGAGTTGGATTCCATCCACTTTAATCCACAGCCTTTAATTCTCGTATCTGTGGCATAAGTAAATTTGTAGCTTGTAGCTTAGATAATGCACCTTCAAAAAAGGAATGACATAGATCATGTGGCCATGTAACTGGGCAATATAACTACCAGTGTTTTCTGTTTCTTTTAGAGGTATGGTGAGTTGTACAGGAAAACTATATAAGTGTAGTCACCTTGAAGGAACGTAGTGATGAAAAAGCAGTACCTGGTATCATTTTAGAATGGAATCAAATAGAAATGTTGTAAAAGGGAGGGGAAGAAAAGTTGCAATACATTGCGTAATTTTCTGCTGAAATGAAAGGACACACTGTCATAGATGATGCAATAAAATAATAGTGTACAATATTAAAACACAATGCATTGCAATAAAAGAGTTGGCTTGCAGATAGTCTACCTATGTTTCTTGTAAGGTGTCTCATATTACAGTTGTTGCACTAAAATGAAGAATTCTTTCATGGATATCTTGGGGCAAACATTGCCTTTTATTCGTATTGATTTGTAACAATACTTAGAAATTGCTCTAACCATCTTATAATCGAGAAACAATAAAAAGTGGGTAATTTTGAAACAGCAATAATTTGATACAACTTTTAAGAAAAAAATGTTTATATTACTTTAGGAAGTACTTTTAGCAATATTGTGGTGGTACCCCTTCTAGGCACTGAAATTAGGCTGAAAATAGCTATTGAAACATAGGAGCTTGCAGTATCTGTATCAGTTTACTTCTTGAGATAGTCCAGTGCCCTGCCTTTAAATATGCACATTGGGTAATCCGTGTTCAAATGTACACTTAAAATGTTTTGCTGAGCACAGCTCCAGTGCTGCTGTAATGTAGCTAGCAGAGATATTTTCTGTTCTGGTTACCTAGCCAAGCATTGAGTTAATACAGCTTTTAATCTTTGTACTTAAGGAAAAGATCAGTAGTGAAAAAGAACTTGTTTAACAAAACAGTTACGCATTTTAAGAGGCCTCATTACTGTGTTTTTTGTACAAATAATAAACATTTTAAACTCTGCAAAGTCTGTGGTGCTGTGAGCATTAATTCCTGGTTTAGTACTAGCTAGGAGAGCATTTCAAGTATAAATCTGAAGGCTTTTGCTCATTGACCTTGTGGAGCTGACTAGTGTAGATTGTAGTGAGGTTCTGTGTTTGTGGCGTAACTCCAGGTAGCATTAGGCAAAATTGTTCGGAGCGTCATCCTGGCAGCAATGCGTGCTATGTCAAATCACTCTGTGCAAGCAGAAACTCTCCCATCTGGCTTATAACAACCTACGCAGAAGTAGAGGGAGGACCACAAGGCTGCAGGAAGTACCAGACAGCGGTTTGTGGCACAGCTACAACCCTAGCTGGCTCTGCAGCCCATCTCGAAATAGACCGCTTATTAATCAAGATAATTTTATGAGCAGAGTTCTTTCATGTCACTACTGAATGCACAGTACCTGGACCGTGGTGGTAACATGTGCCTTAAAGATACCCTGCTTAGGAGTGTGTAATCAACAGATACTGAAAACAGTACAATGCGTCTTTGAATCCCATTGCATAATGCAGAGCCATTGCTTGCATGTGCTCTAAAGCAGCTATTAATCATTTTGCTACTCTGGCAAAGTAAAAGGGCAGGGTGGGGAAGGAGGTAATGTTGTTGTCTTATTTTTATGGCAAAAACAGAGAATAAGAAGTGAGCAAGAGGTTCCTGTCAGTAGTAATGCCTGAAACACTGTCAATAAAGACATTTGTTGAGCACTGTAATTCCTAACATTTTAATTCTGTAGGAAGATGCTCACATGTAAAATATTTATGTGCCATCCACCTAACTCTGGAGACATTACAAATGTCTTAATTAAAAGGCAAGCATATAGGACAGCACAGCAACAAGCAGATTTGTAACAAACAAATCTACATGTAGAAAAACCTCTCCAAAAACACAAAGAGCAGCAGAATTACCTGGGCAAAGGATGAGTCCTTCCCCTTAGTACAGAACAGGTTCCTTGGCACGCAGGAAGGAAACCCAGGCTGAATGGAGGCACACTGGGAGCATGGAGCCATTAGCATTTGGCACGCATACAACCTAAAACAACCTGAAAACACAGAAACCCCACACCCTGACAACAGCAAAAGTTGGGAAATAGGTCAAATGTATCACTGAATTATTTCAAACTACAAAACAGTTCCATTAGATGAACATTTTTTCTCTTCCATGATCTTCTCAACATAACATTTCTGCCTTGTTTTAGATAAAATTCTAGCTATTGTTAGAATTCCTTTAGTTTCCAACATGCTTAAACCAAAAGAAATTAAAATTTCTACTGATGTTTACTGGTTCATTTCTACTAGTGTATTCTCCCCTAGCAAAGTTCTACAATTCTTAGGTTTAAACTTATGAACAAGTAACTCTCCTTGTTATTTGTGCTTCTGTGTTTCCTTTTAAAACTCAAAACCTATGCCTTTTAATTGTGCAGGGGTTTTTTTGCTTATTCACAGCTTATTAAAAACATTTCTATGCAGAGCCAGTTCTTGGTCATCATTCACGTTAGTTTGTATCAGTTCTTTTTTTCGAAAGTGCCTGGCTGACATCTGTTCTCACCTTCATGAAAGGATCCTTTTTTAAAACAGGAAGAACTTCCGAGTAAACAATGTCATATTAGGCTTTATAAACAAGAGTAAAGTCAGCAAGATACAGAAAGTAATCTTGCCCTATTCAGCACTGGTTTTCAGAGTTCATTATGGCTTTGGATCAGTTTTATTGAAACCAGAGAAGAGCAACAAGGAAGGATTAGAAGTCAGAAAAATGCAACCTATGAGGAAAAGATTGAAAGAACTGGTGCTGTTTGATCAAGAGAAGAAAAGGCTGAAGGCATATAAAATAACAGTCTTCAAATATGGAACAGTTGCTTAAAAAAAAACCAACGGTTTTCAATTGCTGCAAGGTTTGTGGCTAGACCTTAAGCGAACCTTTCTAAACAGTGAGTGCAACAAAAGCATTGCAATAGCTGGGGAAGTTCACACAGTTCCATCTCCGGAGATTTCTACAAACAGCTTAGCATCTGTTAAGAATGCTATAAGGTATAGTTTGTCCCGCAGTGGATGGATTAAATTACTTCTTTCAATCTCTCCCCAGGCCTATTTCTATTATACACGATTCTGGTTACACCATAAAAATTTGTAATTAAGATGCAAACATTTTTGCTAGCTTATCACAATGTTTTACTGTTGTGATCAACCCCTTTATCAATGTAAAACACTACCATGTTAGATACATGCAAAAAAATCTTGTTCAATGTAAACAGAAAAAAGATCTGCATTTTCGCAAAGCCTTACAGTTCACAAATGGCTATACCTCTTTCCTTTACCTCTTCCCTCAGACTAACAGGTGATAAAGGAACAAGTCACTTTATTCTTTAACGTTATTTCGTATTAGAAATTATCATCTCATGCATTATCAGTAAGAAGACTGGTCCACGAGTATTCCAGCTCCTGTATTCCAATTTATATAGAAAGGATTGGAAGGGATCTCCTGGGTCATCAAGCCCAGGTCTCTGTTATCAGAGTCAGCCCTGCAGTCTGTAATTTATTGAGCTTAAATTTGTTTGCAAAGTTCTGTCTTAAAATGCTGCTTCCATTATACTGACTGGCTGGCTGTTCCAGACCTCTTTCCTCTGACGTTTCAAAACTTCTTAAGTTTTCAATGTAAATTTAGTCAGGACAGTTTATACTACTTTACTCTTGCTAGCACTTCACAGTGCCAGCATTGATTTTTACCTAAAATATCTCCTTTCTGTTCCCCCAGTGACAGCAATCCTATCCTCTCTTGTTTTTTAGGTTAATTTTTTTTTTTTTTTGTCTCTTCTTTAGCCACCTTTCACTCTTTGCCACCTTTCGTTTTCTCCTACTAATTTTCATCTTTGCTACATTAACTCTTGTTTTCCTTGATGTGTTTCTTTGACCTCCAGATGGATTGGATCCAATGCTTTCCTTGTTAGCAAGAAGATCAGTTGGTAAAGACATATACCTCATCAGTATGGCATAATCTACTCCTAAAGTATATGTTGTGTTTTATCTTATTTTTAATTTTTCTCAATATCTTCAGTTATATTTCCTTCAATATTTACAAGCCTTGCATAGGGTTGAGATATGATCAATGGATCCAACTACTTATGCTGTCATCTTGCTTCATCTGTATCATAAGCACAGTATTTGCTACTGCACTGTCCTTTCCTCACTATCTGACTAAGCATCAGCTATTTATTCAAATCTGTACTTCTGGATTCCATTTCACATGCTGCTACTTCCAATATACTGGTTATTTTAATGTATAGTCTCTGTCCCACCCTTCAAATAAGCACATTCAGGTCTTTCAACTTTGCTGCCATCTCAGGTGTGCTCATTTCCATTTCTCAGTGTTAAACACTCTTCTCCTGAAACTGTGTATTCCTCAGTAACTTAGGGGCAATACAATTTTTTACCTATACTTTCACTCCCTTTACTTTTTTCCATGCTCTATCTTTCCTCAAATGTTTGGTTATCGGCACTTACTTAAACCAGACGACACCAGCCAATATTCTCACCAGCTACATTCTGCGTGGTAGCCTACAGCACTCACCAGAAAGGAGGCAACTAGGATGTGGAGTCCTCCTTGACCAGAGAGGGTCCAAGTGGTTCCTACACACATGCTCCGCTCACCCATCCCACTACAGGCAATTCTCACGTAGGGCCTCCCGCATCCCATCTGGTAGCCTGAGTTACTCCATAGTTCAAATAAAAAAAAAACTTCTTGGGGCCAAAAGTGGAAGGAGGAAGAAAGAGCTTGTGTCTACAGCCCAGTGTCAGGGTTTTGGGCAGATGTGACACCTGAGGTGGAGTTCCCAGGCTGTTAGTGCATTTCACTCAGAGGTGGTGTAGTGCACAGCACTGGCTGTCCCTACCAGCTCCCCATGGATCAGATGCAGAGAGGTGGGTGTTCCAAGATGAGATTCACAACAAGATCAGCCTGGGCAAAGGGGAAATCCTCTGTCTCATTCACATTTCAGTGCCTACTGATGGTGCGGGAGAGAGAAACCCGCCGCTGTGGTGCGAATTAGCGTGCCTTCAGATGGAGAGGCAGGAAAGGAAGCTGGCTGGATGTTTTGCAGGCTGCATGGCTACAGTTGGGCACCTGAATTCCACTTTAAACCAAATGTAAGCACTTTGGTGCTTACAGAGTTACTTTTGTATTAACAATTTGCTGATAAAACCGGAGTCCAACAGAAATTAAAGAGAAGCTTTATGGCTGTGGACTACCTGACTTTTTTAACCACTTCAAACTCCCTGACCTCCGCAGCTTGCCTGTCTGTAAAGGAGCAGTAACACCCTAGCAGCGTTTATGTAACTGCTACTCAATATTGCATTAAGCTTCCTCCATCTGACATGTAAAACTTCCACCTGCTCAGTCACCCAAGTCCTGACTTGAACTAACGACTCTTGATACTACAGTGCTATATTTGCTCCCAGCAGGCTGATAACAAAGTGTACGGAGGAGCGCCTGATCCAATTTACACTATAGCCTGAGACAATAATTGTTTTACGCTGGCTGTTATCACCTAGCAGCAGGATCAGTTGAAGTTTGTTGCTCTCTAGAGAAGAAGGAAACCACAAATACAGTGAGAAATCCGTGTAGCGTGGTGTTTTAAAATGTCAGAGAGCCACTACTGTATCATTAACCATAATTTTAAGCTTTGACAATGCTGTCAATGAGCCTTGGTATTTTGTCATCGCTGCACTATTTGTAAAAATCTGTCTCTCTCCATTGGCTTCTTCTTTCATCTCTGTGGTTGGCAGCCTCGTTATTTGTTTTTTTGTCTAATGGAAATTCTAGGACTACTGGTAGAAAGCGAAGTGTTGCTATGAAAAACACATGATTCCCCCTACTCCCCCCCTTTAAATAGCTCTTTCTTTCTCTCTGTTTAAAAATGAATACTTTACAATGTGGATGAATACTCTTTCTTCCCCTCCCAACTTGTTCCAAAGGCAGCAGGAGCTTTTAAAAAGCTGTTTCTCTCTAAACTTACCAGTGAGATAATTCTGAGTCACTGGGAAAAGTTTATTTCTGTCCGCCCTCTTCTTTTTTGCAGGGACTTATTTTCACAAATCTCCTGTTATCAGGCAGTGCTGAGAGTAGAGCAACTGTGGAGTCTCTAAAATGCCAGCAAAGATGATCAAGTTTGCAGTGATAAAGTACAGGAATAAACAAAACATTGTAGCATGCTTTAAAGATTTAATCCTGCTCTTCATTTGAGCATTTCCTTTGCTTCACCCACACAAAATAAATGTAAAAGAGGTCAGCAAGTACAAAATAAGCCTCTGTATTCCACTAGAGCAGAATAAAGCAGCTCTTAGGCTTTCTATTTAAGCAAGTTTTTAAAGCTCTGGTTATCAGTGAAGCTTCCAAACATCTAAGTCTGGCAATTTTTGTTGCTAACTTTATGCTCATTTACAGGCCTGCAATCTCCAATTCTGTGCCCCCCCCGCCCTGCTTAACGCATGCCCAGTTCCTGCTGCTGTATGCAGAATCAGCTTTCTGGATGTTTCCTCACAAAATACAACACATCTCAACTTACCAACTGTAAAGAGCTCCATCGGCTCCAACAAAATTTCTGTCTAAAGAGAAAACGAAGAGAGAAAGAGCTCTATTCACCTTGCTAGAAGGTGGTCACTGGCAGTACTTACTCCCTCTCCATAATGCTCTGGGAAGCCAATTTAATGAACTAACTGGGCATTTCCTTCCCATTTCCTTCCTTCCCTGAGATAATAGAGGCTTTATGGTCCCCTTCTTTTCCCAGTTGTCTGGTCACATTAGAAAAGGGCATGAGAGTCCAAAGGATTTAAATGCAGTGTCGGCAGGGCAGACGTGCTCTAACATACAGGAGAAACATTTCCTGGGCTGTTGTGTTGATGAAAGAGACTTTTCACATTCTTTCATTCCTGGTAGAGGTCAGTTTTAGCACCGTACTAGACACGTTCCTGGCCACAGCCCAGAAGATCCACAAGGAAAGTTGACCGTGGCACTGGTGTGCTAAATTCAGTGTAACCTTATGAAAACAAGGTCCTCAGATGACCAGGGATACCTACTTGGTGCATTCAGGGTGGGGTTAGGTGGAAGCAGCAGTGGAGATGCTCAGCTGCACCAAGGGGCAGCCGTCCTGAGCAGGTGGCAGCGGAACTTGAGGCTGTACACAAAACTAGAAATGTACCTAGGGCTCCTCAGGTGCTAAAAAGCAAGGTGTCTTTTGTGGATGGCTCATTAAATTCCACTTCAGTAATGTTTTAGATTTTTCTTTTTGTATGTGGCACTGTTCCAAAGGAGCAGCAGTTTTTACCTAGTCTGGGAACTGCAGAAGAGAGGTGAGGTAGAAGGTGGTAGCATCACTCTGGCTTCTCCTGCTTTGCAGGTCATTTACTGCTGTGGACTCAGGGGGGATTTTAGCCACAGGCAGTGCCACAAGCGCAGCAGTCCAGTCCCCAGTGGATGCTCTAAATTCAGCTCTTCCAAAAAACAAGTAGATACTTCAGTTCTGACCCACAGCTAAATTAGTAACCAGCAACAAGTGCAGAAACCTTGCAGGTGGTTTTAAGCCTGTCCTTGGGGCTTTGGTGTAACCATTGCCATAGAGGCATCAACGTGAGCAGAACACATCGAGATGCCTCAGGGAGGTCAGATGTCTCAGACACAGCGTCTCTGCTTATCACTGAGTGCTTATAATTTTCTGGGTGTCAGTGAAAGAAATCATCGTCATTTGTAATGCCAATAAACCTCTCTGTCTCAGAGGTTTCTTCTGCCTCTAAAATCCATCACAGTAGCTGTATTCTGATGCTGACATTTGGTGGAAAACCTTCCCCTTTGCAAGAGAAACCTTCCTCAAATTATGAGAGAAACTTGCTCTAAAGGCTTTATTAAGGCCCTATGCTTATATAATATAAGAAAGCATCTGTTTGTTGCATTTTCCACTCTTAACTTGAGTGATTAAACATGAGTTTTTAAAATTTGGGAGGTGGAGTGGTGTGAAAGCAAAGGTCTGAACTTCTTAATTCATCCAGTTCCTCACAAAAAGTGTTCACCACAGTGTAGCCAAGCATTGCCACTATAAGCAGACAGCTCTACCACTTCCATGATGCAAGTGATGAGATATGCAAGGTGAGATGTGAAAATGTCCAAGAAAATTCAGAATACAGAAGTTCAGGAATAATGAGAAGGCACCGTGCAGAAAATGACACAAACTCACGTGCCTGAGTGCTGGATTTCATCTTCAGAGCTCAGAGATTTAGGTTACGAGGTTGGCAATACCCTAGGTAACCACACCGTCTCCTGTTCCCAAAGTTCTTCTGACCCAGTTCTCAGGAAGCGTATGAACTAGCAGATTGGATTAAAACAAGTAATATGTAATGAAATGCCAACTTATGCTGATGGTATGAGCAAGGACTTAATAAAGAATGATTTTATCTTGTCAGAAGAGTTTTGTGCCCAAGTTACTTCTAAGCTGTGAAATATATCTATATCCCATACTGAATGTGTGTGTCTGTAACCAAAGGCCAGAACGAGCATTTAAGAGAGAAAAAAAAAAAGCAACAGTGTGAAAAAAGGGACTGAGGAATTAGAAAGAGAGTTTGCTTTCCGTTTCTAGAAGCACAATGAAACTAAGTGGTTTGCATGAGCTACACCGTCAACAGCTTAAAAAGATTAGGAGCGGGGCATTCTCTTTGTGCGCATGACCTTTTCAGCAGCATGGCAAATAAAATAAATACAGAGAATAAGCCAAATCCAGAGGTGGGTTTACATTTAAACACAAAGTTTACATTCAAGTTTCTAGGAGAAGAGTTGGAACAATGTGGAATAAGCTTGGATCTTATCATTCTCTTAAGATTGAATTGCATAGTATTTTTAGACTTTAATACTGTACATGTTTTAATACAAAATGTAGTTAAAGTAGTCTTTTCTCTTGGATCTATTGTGAATTATTAGCACTTGATGTTCTATAAACTAGGGCTGGCATAGACTTTCATAGACATAAACCCAGAATTGGAGTGGGGCTGTTGGGTTGTTTTTTTTTTTTCTTTTCAGTAAACATAGATTTATAATGTGCCAAAACCTCTACAGGTCCCTTCAATCAGAAGTCAAGGGGGAGGCTTTCAAAACATTCTAGGCTTTTTTTATTTGAGCCACCTCGTAGCTTTTTGTGCAGGCATTCCTTCCCAGCAAATAGCACAAGAGCTAGCATGCTGAACAAATAAATATACAAAGGTTACTGAAGGTATAACCCTTTCCCTCCAAACAACCTCCTTCTACCTTGCATGAACACACTGCAGGTTTAAATTGCAAGCATAATTTAATCCCCTCAAACCAAACCAAAGCAAACCAAACCAAACAAACCCTGTAAGGATTCAGACAAAAAGATTATTGAGTCATGGCAACTTGTTTCATGTGTGAGCTTACTGAAGATCAAAAACCTCCAAAAATAATTTGTTTGTTGAAACATTCATTTAGACCTTGGCTGAACATTCACGAGGGGCTCCTGTGCATCCCGAACCCTCCACAAGGAAAGATGTGAAGATTGCTGATGAGAAACACCAAGTTCATCTTCTTGTGAGATTTTCTGACCTGCTACGTAGCAAGTTTCTAATAACCATACCTAGCCCTAATGACATCTTGTTCGGTGCTGTGGTTATATACATGGGGTGAACATGACTTAATAAGGCAACTAGTCCTGTGCAATAAGGTACGTTTTTTTCTTAATCTTAAATACATGAGGCAGACTTCATGTCTTTAAAAGTGAAAAAACCAAACAGCTCTCATGAAAAAGTTGCTTTGGAAATGCTTTTTGCTCATGTACCTCAGGCTTCGCTTACAGTGTCACAAAGCTGCACCTCTCAGTCTCAAAAACCAAGCTACTTTTTTCATAACTAGCCATCTCCGAAGCAGGTAAACACATTCAAGGAATTACAACTACCTCCCAGTTACCATAAGGGGACTGGTTCACTCTATTTGAAAGATGAATTTTTGTGCCGTAAATATGATACACATTTGGGCGCCCATGGACTACACCAGCAATCTTCAGCTTAAAAAGTAAAAGAAAAGAGAGAGAGAAAGGAAGAAATAGAAGCACCCTTACCACAGTATTTCACAACACCTTATCCATACACAAGGTTCATAGCCAGTCCAAGTCCAATGATAAGGGGCTCACCCCTTATCTGTAGTGTGCTCTGCATCGTCATGCAGCAACGCGACGGTCACTTCCCCATGTGCGTGCGTGCAGCTGGGCCAGCTGCTTCTCCTGTGGCGAGCCCTGTCCCAGCTTGCATAGAAAGAGAGGTGAATGGTTTAAGCCTCTATTTCCACTGCTACTCTTCAGGTCATATGAAGGCCGAACGTCTTAGTGAAGTTTTTCTAAGGTTTTATGTCAGATCTTGGCTTCTTTTTTATGTTGTTTACAAACAGAATTACATCTTTGGAAAAGATATTTTTACAGAGCTTAAAACACACATGGTTAGAAGACTCTGACCCAGAATTTAATGTTTCATGTGGAACTGATAAAAGCAGACTCTTTTTGCCTTTTCTTCCCTCTATAAAAGTGGCATTAGGGATGCATTAGATGTGAAGAGGTTTTAAAGATCCTTGTTCTACTACCTAAAGCACATTCACAATCTCCTCTTTCTCCAAGGAGGGCAGTACCATTCCCTCCTCATGTCCACTTGTTTGGATGGTGGACATCACTGACAGGGCAGGCATGACTGGCAGAGGAAATTCTCTATTACAGCACTCACCCCGTGCAATACACCCAGTGGTTGCCTTGAGGATGGCTGTATGCACAGGAAGCCCTTAGTGTTTAGGGTTTGTCGTTACATTTTCCCATGAAACCAAAACTGAAAGAAGCCCCAGTTATCAGGAACCTTTTTAAGTTGACCTTATGATCTAGTAATTCAGAGTGTTTCTCTGGGACTTGAAAAGCATTAGTAATACATCATGCAATACAGGCGTATAAATAAACCCTACACTTTTACTTCTCTCTATATTCACTCTTATACTGCAAACTTTTCAGAGTAAGAACCGGTAGGGGCCTGCCACAGTGCAGCACACCCATTTAGAAAAAGTGGTAGCATTGGTTAAGGGCAATAAGAATACAAAATCTAACCCATTTTTCACCTGTCAGCTAAGAGAAAATACTGGAACTAGCATCTTGGGACAGATTTCTCATCTCCTTTGCCATGTTAGTGTTGTTAAGTGATTTCTCACACTACTTTCTTTACTTAAGTTTTCCGTTTCATTTATTCTCTCACCTTGTATATTTCCCAAGGCTCAAGCTGTTTATCCTTCCTTTAACCAACGGCAATATTCATTTTATTTTCATTTTCCATTCTCTCTCCATTTGTCTTCTGTACACACACACACACACACACACACACACACACACACACACTTTGTTGCTTAACTAATTGCCTTGGGCTATTTGCCTGTCAGAGCCGTCTTTAAATATGTGAGTGCCCAGAAGCCTGCTCCCTGATCTCCTGTACTGTGCTAGTAGAAGGCTCTCCTTAAATGCTACCAGCACACGATACCCACATTCAAAGGAATGTATAAGAAACACAACCTTGCTCCCCAGCTGACGTTGTCTGGGGTTTCTGATCCATGAAGACTAAGCACTAGCTGCAAAATAGTCTAGTCCATAGTTCACATCGGTTCTCTCTCTCTCTCTCTGAAATCCTCCAAGTCATCTCTTTGGGTTTGTCCACCTGCTGTCTCGCTGTGTCTTCAAGCCCTGGACTCCCTGGGAAAGGCTGCACGGTGCCTGGCCACAGCCAGCTCCCAAGCCCCGTGGGCTCCCCAGACACCCCCACAGTGGGAGCATCCCTACTCTATGATTAGAAACGGCCATCACTATTTTGTCACGGCGTTCATTTCAGCTATTCAGATATGAACGCCACCCCCAGAAGACTCGCTAGGCCCCGATTCAATCCTTTGCACTCAGTGTAAACACAGCCCGGTTTCAGTGAGAGCCGGTTCTAGTCCTCAATCAGGCAGCAAGCGCGGTAGTATGGCTAAGTATAGTAACCACTTAGTTTACAGTACAGTGACCCAATAATTATGCAAGATAATACTGTATGCACTTAGCTCGCCTGTACCATTCAGAGCACTTGCCAATAATACACAAGCACGTTTCATTATCTCCTTCCCCAACTCAGGGCTCTTTCTAAACAGTCTGTTTTCTCCTGAGACCACTGGAGCGATGGCACGGAGGACTGTCTAGGTATATTTAACCCCGCGGATCATTCCAACATGCTTCTTTAAAAGAAGATCATATTGTTTTTCCCGCTTTCCATTTTTGAAAGGCTAGGCTTTGGCCAGAGGGTACTCTACATATCTGGCTGCAAATAGACTGCTTGGAGCCAAGCAATGCGGTGCCTTGACTAATTTCAGCATTCACTTAAGCTAAATTATTTATGATACTCTCTGCACAGGCCTTTCTCTGTTGTTGTTGTTTTAATGTTGTAATCTCAGCCAGAATAAAAGGATAATTTGCATACGTTTTCAGCTACTGCAGTAGCTCACACATGGCTCTGAAGACTGAAGCCAACTACAATACATTCAAAGTTTGAACTGAATGGCCAGAAAAGGGAAATTTTGACGTGCCAGTAAATCATGTCCCTAATGGTGAGAGAGCTTAGCGTTTTTACATAAGCAGCTGAAACAACATCAGAAACATTTTCCAATGATACAGTTATTCACTTGTATCAAAAGCTCATCACCTTTGCTGCAGAAACATAAATCAGGGGGATGTTAAGCTGAGAAAGGTCTGTTTTCACCTCCGAGCTGGTATTATGATTCCAAGTTCATCGCCAGCAGAGCGTGGCTCCATCGTGAGAAGGCAAAACGCTGCGCAGACAGGGGGAAGAAATACAAGGGTGTTTTTAAGGAGCCTGCTAGTTTCCAGCAGGCACGAGGCACAGGAGATAAGAAACAAAATAAAAGCTACAAGGGAATGCAGTGCAGAGAGGTACCCCCCGCTTCGCCGGCTGGTGGCTTGCCAAAGAAAACAACAGAAGTGGGGATTAGAGCTTGCGACGTGCGCATTAGAGCAAGACTACCTATTCCCTGCCTTTTCTCCTCTGAAAAGCTGCCATGTGAGGAGAAACATTCCTTTTATTATTTATGGGGACAGCCACTCTTGTTTATTATGCTCATGTTACTATGCTACATGCCAAGTACAAGCCCTCTTTTTCATACAGAGGTTTTTCTTTGTACAGAGAGGGGGGGGAAAGAAAAGAAAAAAAAACCCACTCTGTTTGCAGGATTAGTGAGGAAATTAAAGTCAGGGTAGAGAAAGAAGGTCTTTCTACAGAGCTGTGATTCTGCTTAGAAAGGCGGCAGGAGCAGAGCACTGCAGTGCCCCGACACCGTCGTGCTCCGAGGGATTGGCAGGAGGAGATGTGCCTTGGGAGCGTTCCTGCTTGCCTCAGCACTGCTCAGGCACCCACATCCCATAACAGCCCGAGGAGCGGAGACCTCACGGCGGAAGAAAGGTTAAACAACTGATGATCTGAACATCAGCAGTTGTGCAGCTTGTAGGAGATGGACTTTCCGCCCCTTTGAGTCTAGAACAACTTTGATAGGAAGAAAAGAAAAACAAGTTTATTCCTCCACCCCCCCACCCCCCCCAGGCAGCTGAAGGACAGCTGACCTATTTTCTGAGTTCTGCAGCACAGGAGGCTCCCCAGCACCTGACCGCTTCTTTGTGCCTGTCCCCTGAAGCATGTTTAATACTGAAAGTCCTGGCCCTGGTCAGCGATCGCAAAGGAGGAAGCCCTCAGCTGCTCTTGGACTGCTGCCTTCGTACCGAATGCAGGCAAGGATTTGAAACAATCTACCGAATGCAAAGCAAATCCCAAGGCAGAGGGAAGGGAAACCAGGCAACAGTTCTTTCGGTGGTAGATGGCAGTGGATTTACTGTCTGGCAGTTCACAAACTGCCTACAGCTGGGGGAAATTGCTCGTTCAATTCTCCCCTGTTTAATGTGATTACTGATACTAGTTCATAGGCTTAATTTCATTCCCTTGAATTCTTTTCCACTAACGAAAACAAAATAAAACAATCAAACAGAAAAAAGTGCAATAAAAATCTCTCCAAAAATAGAGAATACAAAATGCATTTTTCAAACCAGGAAACTTCACTCATTTTGTCTTCAGAAGAGATATTTTTCTTTTTAACCAAATTATACATAGAAAGAGCTTATTCTGGAAAACAAATATGCTGCATTCTATGGAAGGAAGAGAACTCTTTCTCCTTTCTTACTGGAGTTTTTAAAAAAGACCCTGACTGATGCCCCTTGAGTGTATAATCTAGGAATTAAATATTTGGATATGGGAGAAAGCAGAAAGACAATATATTTGCAGGGGCCACATGAAAACCTGACTCAGTTGGCTGGTGAGAGGGTACAGCTCTCCCCAGCTAGAAGAGAGGGATAAGTACAAAGCTTCAGACTTCAGCATCGTAGCTGCCACAAGAGCAGATGAGGGAGTTAACACAGACTCCCATCTCACACATGATTTTTCAGATTTTAGCCTTAAAATACAGGCTACGGTAACTTAGTTCCATTTCAGAAACTACTTGTTGCTTCATGACGGCCTTACGACATGAGGCTGAACAAATATTTTCCTGTTTATCAGTAATACAAATACCATGTGACAACAGCAATACTTCAGGTAGAGTCTTTTCTTCTTTATCGGCATGATCTGAGTTACAGGACAGTTCCCAACAGCCAAAAGAAACATACCATAACAAAATGTTTTCCAACAAATTGCATTTTTTCACAGTATGAGGCTGCTAATATAAACACTACAAGCAAACTATAGGTTTAACATACCAATTTACCCTTGCTTGCAGTAAGTTGCTGAGCTTACTTGGATTTCATCCTTAGTATAGTTTTAATAGTTGTTGCAAATAGTGTATTTAATACTTTCCCAAGGCGGGTATCTCCAGATTACTGAATCAAAAAGAATGATAACTTTCCATGCTTTTTCAGTCTTGCCTTGTTGAATTTTGCAGATATGGTCTCTCTCACGGACTGAACATGGATGTGTTATTTTTCATTTTTCTCAGAAAGAGGCAGAAATCATAGTTATGTTATAAACAAAACATCTGATATACGGCAATGCAATACTGCTCTCCTAGTCCTTGACTATCCTCTGAGTCCACTACAAAATATGTTTTTGCTTGCTGATTTTACTACCTGTTAAATATATCTTCTCTGTGACTGAGACTGTCCATTTAACTTAACTTACATCTTGCACTGCAACTAGTACATTATTTAAACATTTATAATCATGCTTGCCAGTGATTGTGTCTGTGTCTCTAATTTGTTAATTAACATTTATTGCCTATTTGATTATATTTTACTCATTGTTGGCTTAATTTACGTTGAATAAGCCATAAACAGTTCTTACTAGTTATTATCAGTTTAGCTCGTTACAGGATTAATGTTATGCCATTGTTGACATAAAACTACAGTTAATAATTCACTTAATTGCAATCAGCCTCACCACCGCAGCAGGCACAGAGTTATTTTCCTGCTGTCGGTATCCCTGACTGCACAGCCCTGCCCAAGCCAGACATTATCCAGGAGGTTTAGAGATGAATTATGTTCCAGAGCTCTCTTTTGCATCATCATCATCTTCTTTCATCCCCTCACTGTCCTCACCTAATGAATGTCAAGCCAATTCCATTAGCTTCAAGGGAATTACTTTTATTTATAGCAGGAGATGGCTGGGCTTAGTGAGCTCTACCCTCCTGCCGCATCCCGAGAGACACGTCTCACTCCAGTGCCTGAGCAGCCTTAGTTTCTTCACTCCTTCTTTTTCTCCTACTTCAGGCTCACTTCTGGCTTCCTCCCCTTGTTGTTGGTTCAGGTGCTACCAGCCGAGCCCTCCCAGTCTGACCCAGCGCGTCTTTTACTGCAAAGCTATTGATCCCCTCTGTGCTACTCAGTCGTGAACATTTCCACCTGCATTCCTTCCACTCAACAACTTTATAACATTTTTAGCCACTGTCTTCTAATAGAGGGTGTCTGCAGCCTCTTAATACCTTCCTCCCAGCCTCTGTGTATTTATAAAAAACACACAGAATTCATTCCTGGTGAACTATCTGAGATTATTTCCCCTCTGAGTGACTTGTTCATCTCAGAAAGAAGGAGCAAGTAGGTGAGGTAATCTCTTTTTCCAGCCTGACTGGACCTGATGTCTTCCCTCCTTTCACTAAATTTCATCAGTCCTCTCTCAATCCCTCCACACTCTCAAAACAGTACAAGACCACACACTTCTCTGCTCCTCAAAGCCCTCCCAAACCCTCCCAAACTTTATCCACTGCTGTAATCGGTTATCTAACTCCTCTCTTTTTTTTGTTTAGGCTTCAAATCCAGATGAGTTCTTGCCTTCACAAACCCTCTCCCTTATCGAGGGCCCTGTGCTCCCCCTTTGGTGACCTGGACTGAAGCCCTCGGTAGGGAAGAAATGCGGCCACGCTCCCAGCACGGCAGTTCTACCTTGTCCTGCCAGCCTAGGACCCTGTCCCTGGAGAAGGGGTGACACACTGTGGGGTGGCCACCAAACTCAGCACCTGCAGCTGCCAGGCCCCAAACTGTGTGCCCAGCTGGGGAACTGGTCACACACCCCAGACCCGCAGCCTGAAGGTACAGGATAAACCTTCTCCAGTATCCAGTTACTGGCCATTTCTGGAGGATGAACAAAAGCCTTTGTTTTGTCTGAGGAACGCCCCTTCCTCTTCTAAGAAGGATGGATCTACCAGTGTTCGCAGCATGCAGATCCGAATCCCCCAAACTGTCTTTGCCTGCAGTTGTTCAAAATCCTCCCTGGTTGTGCTTGCTTACAACACGTGCCCCAAAGCCTGGATGTGATTTTATTGTATCACTCTTCCCGGCTCCAGGTCAGTGGACTGCATGCTGGGAGTGTAAGGTCTTGGTGGAAGAATTGGTATCAGCTCGTCCGTTTGTAAATCATGCTGCAAAATGTAGTTACGATCATTGTGGGGAGGCTCTGGGCACCACTACGGTACTAATAAATGGTTGGTAATAATAAAAATAAAGGAATAAACTAAAAACAAATAGCAGCAGGAGGAGCTGGCAAGAGCCAGATCTGAATGTTTTCTTTCCTTTGACTTTTTATTAAAGTTAGTAAAAATTGTACATGATAAGTCTTTTCCAGCAGAAAATGCCTCTTTTTTTTTTTCCCCAGGGAGAAAACTCACCAACAGAAACAAAGAAGTCTCTACAACACTATAGTTAAATTTACTCAATCCATGGATATGTTCATTTACTGAAACAAACCATTTTAGGCAAATGCAAACATTTGATAGGAATTCAAAGAGGACTCTTTAAAAATGTTTAATAAAAATGACGGAAATGCTGAAGAAACCTCGAAAATGAGTAACTTTGAATACTGTCACACAGATCCAGTTGCAAAATTTCTGCTAAAAAATTGCAACCTATTTGAATATATTGAATACATAAGCGCGCATGTATTCTTACATGTGTATGAATACATACAAACACCGATACATGCTTAACTGTTTCATGGCCTTAGAAAAATGTCAGGACCCTCTCGGGTACTGACATTCACTGCCCTCGCTCTGAAGCAGAGTATCTGGAAAGACAGTACCTGGTAGGCACTCGCACTACAGCTATCAAGGGCTGTACAGAGCCCGAATAGGTAGTTATTTGTCAGAAGCTCATCTGTCTTGAAATGGAAATAGGAAATGCTTTGCTACATTGAAACAAAAGCCACTGGTTTTTCACTCTGTTTCTGAAAGTGCCTCAGTGTCCCTTGCTGAGGTGCTTTTCTCGCAGCAGAGCCCTGTGAGGGCCACCCAGCAGCCAGCCTCTGCTCTCTTAGAGCGGTGCTTTTGCTCCCGAAGTGCAATAGGTCACCGGCTTTAAAACGTTTCACATTCCCACCTTGAGTGGAGCAATAACTTTTCCTTGTTATAAATAATGTCATTGTAATTTGGGTGTAAATTAAGGACCCTGATGATTAGTTTCCAATATTTGTTCTGCATCCCCAAAGGAAAAAAAGAACCTGGTAAGGAAAACAGGTATCCAGTGAATCACTCTTCTGTTGATTGAATGAGGTTACTATTATTTCTAAAGACTTTAAAAAACATGACCTGTGCTTTCGCGTTTAATTTTATTATTCCTGACACTTCTGGTCAACTTAATGCAATGTTAAGGCCTTTGGAGAACCTAGCTCTTTCAAATAACATTCACTTTCTGATTGCATTGTGGAGTGTTACTTAGCTCACATAATCAGTGCAAGCTTGGACTGTATGAGTATCTGTACCAGTCGGTCTGATCCAGTATCCTGTTTCTGATCACCGACCATAGCAGATGCCTAAAGACAGAGCAGAAGCAGTATGGACAGGGTGATCCTTTCTCTGATACACCTTTCCAGTAATCAGCAATGAGCAGGTAGGGGATTTCCAGAGCAGGAGATGGTATCTTGATTGTTGCATTAGCAGGTCTTGATTGAGCTATTCCCTATAAATTGCCTAATATTTTCTTATGAATTAATTTATTCTTTTGGCTGCTGTGGCATCCTGTGGGAATGAACTTCACAGCATAACTCTGCTCTGTGTGTATTGATTTCAGGCTGATGCCTGATCATCCTTTCAGGTGACACCTAGCTTTTTTGATATAAGACATAATGAATAAGTGCTTCCTATGTGTCTTGTCCCTTGCCACCTTTGTTTTATAGCTGTCGCATCTCCTCACAATTATGTCTTTTTTCAGGCTAAAAAATTGCAACCTCTTTAGTTTACCCTCACATTCCGTACCTCTGAGCATCCCATCTCTTCTCTCATTCGACCAGCTCTTTTTCAGACAGGGGAACGCAACTACCTTCCATAACCACAGTGTAGAGGGATGATAAATTTACACAGTGAAACAATGATGTTTTCTGTTTCACTCTCCTTTCCTTTCTTAGAGACTTTTTGACTCTTTCTGAGTCTAATGCAACCATTTTCAGAGAATTAGCCACGGTGACTCTAAGGTCCCATTCCTAAGCAGCAGTAAGTAATTTAGTACCCTGCATTCTGCATAGGTAGCTCGATTTCTCTTGTTCCATGTGTTCCCTGGTTTGTATTTCCCATCACTGAATTTCATCTGTCACTTTATCCTCACCTTTCAGTGCACTCTGTACAGGAAAGAGTTAATCCTGAATATGGTGAATGGGAAAAAACCAAATATTACGTGCATTTCTGATGTACCCATGCATGCATCTTGTCTTTTAATTCTTTCTTACTCTGTTTGAACAACATACTCCCCCCTTGCTAACAAAGCTATGCTGATCTCTCGCTGCCATCCCCAAATCAGAAGGAATTGCTTTGTTTTGTAGCAGCATAGACTGCACAGTACATTACAAGCTCTGCTATGAACACCTTGATGTTTATTCTGTCTGGGAAGTAACCTATTGTTTGAATATCTGTACATTCTGATTCACACTGCTCAGTTAGTTTTCCATCTGAAATAGGTAAGACTTGGACATGTTATCATAGCCGAATAACGTACAATTTTTAACATCATCTTAGAGTTATGAGATCTATATCATGATGATCTGCTTTTTATCCCATATTTTTAAAACTTCAGTGTTGGATACCTGTCTCATGCAATGTCAAAAAAGAACAGTAATAATTTATTCATTGGGAATTGATCAGCTGAAGTAGTGGGCATGGACTTCACCCCAGTTGAATGCTTTCCCCACAGGCTATCATTAGCACACAAATCTCAAAGCACCCTTAGGTTACTACTTCAGCTTGTGTCTGAGCCTTGCTTGGAAGGTCTTCTCCAGAAAAATCCCACATGACCGATTTTCTGTTGCCAGTTACACACTGTTGGATAGATCATGTTTTTTAGCGAAGCACTCCTCCTAGTTTTATTCTGTCCTTTGTGTGTCCCTGTGAGACAACAACTCTTATTCAGAATTCTTCACACAAAGAAAAAAGTTACTAAAGTGAAAAAGTAAACATTAAATTTGTAACAAAAGGAAATAGACCAAGTCAGTAAAACCAAAATCCCAGCCAAAATTAAGAGTAAAATTCTAGTAAAGAATAAAATTCAGTTAAGCAAACTGCTTCCTAATGAATTTCCTTCTTTTGTTAGAGCACAAACGCAACATATCTTCAAATCTGATGGATCTTTGGGAATTCTTGTGGCTGAAGTACTTTCCTGGCATAAGCTTGTATCTCTGTGCCAGGTGTGTTTCCTCTCTGGCACCTTCACCACATACACCTTTAGAGCTGCGCTGCTTCCCCAATGCCCCTTTGCAGCACCTGACTATTTTCTGCACAGCTACAGCAAAATGACACATTTCACCCCTCAGGTACGCTTCTTTTCCCACATCTAGGTTTTGGCCCTTGTAAAGGATAAGGCCCCTGCGAGGGAAGAAGTGTCATCTCACTAGCTAGTACTTAAGAATTTGGGGAACAAATCAATGTGATCTGGAAAACCGGTTTCAAAAAACACCTCCCTCTTTATTATACATTATTAAAATACAAATGAGATAAAAAGAATAATCCCAGAACTAGTGACTATAGGTACCTTCCAGCTGAAATGATGCAGGGCAACCCCCGGAGCTGGAGGTGTATGCAAAGTGTCAGTGTCTGAAGGCTGGGATCCCCAGGTGCTGAGTTCTGGGGAAATCCCTCCTGCAGGCACAGACCAGCTCCTCCTTAGCAGTTAACAAGCAGCAGAGACGGTCTTTTGCTTAGGGAAACCAGGCTGCCACATATTCTAAACATATATTTTTAAAAGGGCTTTTTAAGGCTACACCCTCATTTTTGAATAGTTAAAGCATAGGGATAGGACCTAATTATCATAATTACTATGTCATGATGCATGGCTTAGTTTCTTGTAACCATTTCTTTGAACAGGAGCCTCTGAGACTGGTTTTGAAGAACTTTCTCAATGGGTGATTTATCAGGAGAACAGGTTATTTCAGGGACTTTGAACTCCAAAAAAAAAAAAAAAAGAGAAAAGCTAAGTTTCACAGCCACAGTTGTGCTACATGAGACCTAGAGGAAACCCAGGGCGAAGGCAGCAGCACAGCATGGATGCAGCCACTCCGCTCCAGGGCAGACAAACGCCGAGCAGTGTGAATTTGAGCTGGTCTTTACCACTTGGCTGTGGAATTATAATCTGGAGTTAAGGTTATTAAGCTATTTGTACATAACAAGAAGATATGTTTTGTCTTTACAGCCTTTCAGGAAAGACTCTTAAAGCAATTTAGTAACTAGGTTTCCAGGGAACCCAGTGAAATTCCTGTTAAGAGTTTTGGAGATGAATGAAGCAATGTACTGTAAGTTTAAAGTACTCATTCATCATCACGCAAGTTATTTAGCAGCAGAAGCCCAAAACCCAGAAGCCTTTCTGATGCTTGGTAAGCCCACAATAAATGCTATGAGATGACAAAGGGTTCCAGAGGCAGGGGCCAGGAGCTGATAAGGCAGGAGTTGCATTCCAGCCTCCTATCTCGTTTACTTCAATCTGATCACTGGGCAGCGTTCTTTCCAGTGAAAGGAATAAAGTGGGTATCTCCTTCTTTCCTTCCTTCTGGAGGGCTAGGCTCCATTTCGAGGAGGAGCATGAGGGTTTACCTTATCAGGAGAAATTCCCGTGTGGCGCAGACTGACAAACAGCTCAGCCGCATGCAATTCGCTGCAGCATGCATTGGCGCGCTGCAGCCAGAGGACGAGCTGGTGGAAGGTGCACTACTCCGCAATATCTTGCAGACAGATAATACTGTAGTGACAACGTGACTAAGTCTGAATGGCCTGGGAGCTTTAGTGGGTTGTAACAGAGCTCTCCCGTTGGGATGATGTGGCGACAGAGGTTGCATGGTCTGCATAGTTCAGAGCGTTCCCCAGTACCTCAGCCCGTGCCAGGCAAACAACGCAAGTTTCAAACTCTCCGGAAAGTGCTTCCCATGTCAAAGTCGCCAGCCAGGGTTTCCTGCTCTGTTGTTTGAATGCAGGAAGGGATGGCAGCTCCCACTGACAGCAGGAGTAAATCTAGGCCTTATGAGAAATTGTTTTTCTCAGCACTATCAGGAAATCCTAGCACAGGCATCAGCAGCGTGATGCCCTGGAAAGGCCTGGGGCAAAGGGCACGCTACTGCTAACGTGTTCGGACAGACGTTGCCAGCCCCTCTCAGCGCAGGAGGTGCTTGGGGCCGAGTGCCTCAGGACATCAGTAAGAGGACAGGAAGGCTGTCACCAGCTGAAGCACAGCCCGTGACTGTGGGGACCTGCGGCCAGGACTGCTGCACCTACACGCTGCCTTGTCACCTGAGTGAGTTTGGTTAGCAGCTATGGCATTAGGGTTATCGGCACCTGTCTGGTTCATCTGGTACCCTTGTTGACAGTGTCCCGAGGGGGGAATAAGGAAACAAAGGTGCCTTGAAGCTTTACTTCTCCTTTTCCCTCAGAGGTGAAGCCCTGCAAGATCCAAATATCCGCTGGCAGGGCAGCCTGGGGAAGCTTCTCCCACAGCTACGCTTGCTATATATGCCCCGGGGATGCCCAAACGATTTCAGTCTCCCTCTGGCTCCTTTAATGAACATTACTTCCAATGCAAACAATTTAAGAGAGAAAAATTTTTGGAGCGCAGGCTCAGCTTACTAGGGAAGAACAACATGCTCAAATGGAAGGGAAGTGCTGGGATGCACTCTGCACACAGAGGTTTGGTTGATCGCACTCTAGCCATAGTCTACAAGAGCTTTTGCTCAGCCAGGAGGAAGCTCTCTTGCTTGAAGGTCTGTTCCAGCTACTTTTTGGGACCAGCACTGGAAGACCCCCTGTCTGCATCACGCCGCACTGCAGAGTCACTTACATCTGCCCAGCTGGAATCTAAGTAAGTCCCTGTGTCAACTACCACGTCCCTGTCAGGAAGGAATGATGTTTTGGTTTAATGAATGCATAATTTTTTACTACTCTGTGGATTTTTTTTTGTCAGTTCATCTCTGCCTGAGGGTGGGGACTAACTTTTCATCTGTATTTGAGACCGTGCAAAGATTGGACTTGATTTCAGCAGGATTCTCTGGACTCGTGTAACACTGATAATAAATAATAAGGCACACTGGGGAGGGCAAATAACAGCAGTTTTTCTTTCAGGTTGTAAAGTGGTATCTGCCAGGCAGGTAGGATGTTTTCCAAATGTAGAGCATTTTGTCTACAGGTGGGTGCTCTACAAACAGTGACAACTGCATATTCCTAATACCTTTTGCAAGAGACTCCAATCTCATCTCTTAAAAAGCATCTGGAAAATCCACCTTAAAAAAACCACACCAATGAAACGGCCTGCCAAGCTGCAGCTTCCCGATCCTTCCATTATAAAGAAATTTGCTTATGGTGCAATTTATGTAGGCTCCATATTCCAGCAAAAATACATCAAGTGGTATCGGGTTACCAGAATCAGTCCTAAAGCAACTGTTTCCTAGAGGGGGAGGAAAAAAAAAAAAGCAGCAGCAGCTTGCTTCACGTTCAGTAAGTCGTGGTGACACAGAGATCTCAGGGAAGTAACAGGAACATGAGAAATGAGGTTGTTTTTTTTTTTTTCTTATGAAAACCTAATATGGTAACTAAAAGCAGAGGAAACACCCACTTTTCAAAACTGAACCGTAATCAATTTTTCAGCAAGGACAGTGTCTCCAGACAGCAGTCTATCCCCTACAACAAAACAACAACAATAATACCCCTCCCTCTTCTTTGAGAAATGTCCTGGAAAAAACATTGTTATCTCTAAATCTTCAAGAGCCGTAAAACCCCTGGTTTGTGGGGTTTGATGACCAAAATGCTTTGACTCTCTGTTTGGGGTCAAAGAGGCTTCCTGAAAGAAGATCTAATACTACAACCTCCCACTCACTACAGATAAGCTTGTGTTCTGTCTTCCAGCAGAAATTCACGTTTCAAAGACATGATTTGAAATAAAAACAAAGAAAGGATTTTCATCTTTTACTGAACTGCTTAGGTTTTCCTGTAAGGGAAGCAAATATTAGCAGAAGCCAATGCAGCTGCTACAGAGGGTTTTTTTTTTTAAAGAAGCTACATAGATGCATGAAGCAAAACTAAACCACATGTTCAATCAGTGGGAGTTAGAATAATTTCACTAGAATCCACAATCATACATTCATCAGCTGAAAATGCCAATTTTTATACAGGGTTTTTTCTTTACTTTTCCCAACTTGTCTGGAGCAGAAACGGCATGCGCAGAAGGAAACTTGAGGCCAGACAGCTCCTTATTTCAGAGGCTAACCTGGCTACTAGAAGAGCACTTTTACACAGAGTGGAAGTGACCTATTTAATGACTGTGACTCATTCTCCTCTTTCTTTAGGCTGGTAGTTATCTGCCATGCCCCTGTTCCCCTCACCCCTAGTGGAAGGGATCTTGTTTTGCTGAGCATATGAGTGTAACTTTAACTGTGAGGCATTGCAAAAAGTGCTCTGGAGATGAGGGCGAGCCTGAAGTACCTGGATCTACATAAAACTTCAGCTTTACAGGAATGGTATTTTGGCAAGCAGTAACCCTGTAGTTACACAGCTGGGGATTATATTGTCTTACAGGGTAAATCCAGGCAGGCACATGCTTGTTTAGAACATTTTAAAAAATTAGATCTGCAGAAGATACTGGCTTGTCTACTTTCTCAGCTGATGCGATCACCTGCTCCCATTGCTTGACTTCTCGGGCAGTAAGAACAAGGTGATCCTGAAGAGGTGACACCCATGTGAGGTATTTTGCTTACATACTGGCAACAGCAATTGAACTTTTAGAACTGATGCTGCATTATGAGTTTGGATAAACGTGAGTAAGAGTGTGGCACTGAGTAGCTGATCTTTTAAGTTTCTTTTTGGAAAATGTGTACAAGGCTGCAACTTGCTTGTGCTATCCAAGCTGGCCTGTGACTTTTATCCATGTAGCCATGAGATCCTAAACATGCCGTTTAGTTTCAGGGCACTTCATAGTAATCCTCTCATGAATAGTCACTATGCATGCAGAGGAAGACATTAAAACCCCAACGGTTGACTCATGCCAACCTAAAGAGTGGCATGCTGCAGAGTCATTAAGAAATAGCTCTCTGAGCTTCCCATGTGCATACCTGTCGCATGACGCTGCCCTTTCTGGGACTCCAACCTGCCGCTGCGACTAGCAGCTGGGTACCATGCCCTCCCCTCCCTCACACCCAGACCTTCCTCCCAATATTAACTGCCAGGAACCCCCCATCTCCCTGGCCTGACCACATCTTCGTCTTGTCACCACAACCACCTGTGGTGTGGCATCTGTTCTGGCGAGCTGTACAGCTGCAGAGCTGTTATCGCTGGCAGACTCAGGGATGGGCCTGGGTTCTCCTTCGCACAGCTGTCTGTGGGTCAGAGCGGAATGACCAAAGTATCTGCACCATTTTCTATGCACACAGTCCTTTTAAAAGCCAAAGAAAAGAAAGGTATTTGTATAGTTTTCTCTCTCTGTCCGCCTGGGAACCATGGCTTTAAATGGGTACTGTTAGACTCTTTGATAGTTTAGTTTCACAATTCCTGATTAAAAATAGGTAAGAGCCAAAACTGGGGGCTAGAACAGCCTTATCGCAACCAGTGGCATTACATAGCATTACACTGAATGAACTAAGTTTTTCAAATACACCTATATGTACGCCTCTTTCAGTTTTCCATTAAAAAGAAAAAGTGCCTGTGAGCAAAGCTACTTTCTTACGTTAACATATATTTACCAGGTAATTTCTTTCCTACTTGCAACTTACCTTTCTAGAAGAGTCTATGTACAATAGAGATTGAAATTTCTTACAGTATTTACAATATTACTACAAAACAACATCTTATCATATGGCAAAACCATCTCTCCATTTCAGTTTCTCCTTCTGCCAGTGCTTGATGCTTCTCTGCCTCTTATAGCTTTTCTTATCTTGTCTCCTATAGCCCTTTCTGAAGATCTTCATTACTCTGTCCTTCGCTGACAACCACAGCAATCTCCTCTATAGACCTCTTCTTCCAATCATGCCATGTGCAATTTATGTGGTATTAAGCATTAAAGCTAAAGAAAAAAAACAGCAAAGAAACCAACCCTAAAAATGTGACCAGAGACATCTCTTTACATGGTATTCTTTCACCATATATGTTCAGTGCCAAGCTGGTCTTAAAATAAAATTCCTTTGACAGTTTATACCCTCCAACCTTCCCCCCATCCCCGCCAGACAGCTCCCCTCTTATCAGCCTCTTTCATTTTTCAGGTGAGTTTTTTTAGATACTGTATAATCTAAGAATCCAATTAAATAGCAATCAAATTAAAACACTTCATCCCTGAGTAAAATGTGTAAGAACTTGTGCTGAGGGTGTGAAGAGAACTCAGCAAGCACAGAGCAGAGACTGTCAAACTGCTCAGAAGAGCAGACACACAGCCAGGCCTCGCTGATGGGGTGAAAGATAATTCCTAGAGTTTTAAAGAACAGCTTCTCAGAGGAGATTTGGTTGCAATACAGAAAGTTCCTGAGCTGCTAAACTGTGAGGAAGCCTGAAAAAAGGACCCTTCCTGCCAGGACATAGTGGGCAAGGAGGAATTCAGTTTCCAAATGCTTTCACTTATGTTTTGTCTCACTCTAAGTTTTATCTGTTTTAAAAGCTATGGGATCTATTTTCTGTGAAAATAAAACTTGGGTTCAAGTTTAAAAGCTCTTTTGCAGTCTTGGGAGTGCCCAACTTAAGAAAAAATGTTTGGCAGATCTGCCTCAAGGTTCTAGTCAGCTTGGAGTCCCATCACACCACCTTAGGTTGTGAAGAACTCATCCATTTCAGTAGGGAATAACAAGAAATAAGCATTTTGAAATGCCACACTTTGTCAAAATACCTTCCAATATTGTGACAGATACCTATGTCCTGCCTTCAAAGATCTGCATGTTATTTTTACTTGGGGAAGAGACATTTGCTTCCTCTAGTGAAACAAAACACAGAATCTGTCTCAAAACTTTCAGAATAACTAGGATACAACACTGTACAAAGCACACATCAACCTTTTTGTCTGCATTTACTCGCGTGTCTCTTGCTGATCTTTGCTGTCATATGAGTTTCATATCTTGATTGTATTACAGTGGGGAATCAGAATAAGCTGCATAGGAAAAAAGGTCATTGGAAGAATGAACAGATGAATCAAATGACTTATTCAGATAGTTAAAGAAAATGGAAGGGACTGGGTCTTGCACAGAAAGGCAAACGGATGATTACTGTTAGCTGATACACCACACAATTCCTTGGTTTGCAAACATGGAGTTATTTGTACTTGTCTTATCACCATCAAATTTGAGTATCAGATAGATACTCAAATTCTTTTTTAATTGGCAGCAGCATATCCAGTTCAAACAATGGCTGGGAGTCTTCCATTTGTTAACTGAAAAGAATATACCTTTTTAATACATACCCATTAAGGCACAGCATAAACATAAAACCCAGAATAATTTAAGTTGGAAGGGACCTCTGGACCACCCAACCTCTGCTGTGCAAAGCAGGGGTAACTTTCAGGTTGGTCAAAGCTTCATCCAGTTAAGTCTGGAAAACCTCAAAGGATGCATTTTATTTCAGTCAGGAGTTCCCTGTTTCCAAGCCAGCCCCCCGCCAGGACTGCTCATTTCCTTGCCCACTGGAATGGACTGTTCTGGTGCTCCAAGGAGACTCTTCTTGAAGATTAAACAAATGCGAACCTCCTTCACACTGCTTTATGGCAGCCTCCCACGTTATCCTGAAGAAAATGGAATCTGCTCTCCTAAAGTCCAGGATTATCACCCTGCCTTCCTTTCTTCCCTTGGGAGCTTAAAATTTTATCATCTCATGGTCACAGTAGTGTCAAATTGTGATGTAAAGGCAGGTTGTCAGGTAAACAGCAGAACAGTCAGAATATCAGCTCATTTAAGAGCAAACAGTTTCAAGATAATCCTTTATAATGCAAATGTGAAGCTCAGATAAAAATGTTACAGTGATGTGAGGCCAAAATGAGACGCTAGTTAGAGTGACTAGTGTATATCTTCCTGTTACTCATCATCGTAGCTTTTCCTTGCAAGTTTCACCCAGCAATGAAATAGTTAACAATACTAAACAGTATATTGCTGCATGACTTAAGCAATAACATGCCATTAAGATGAATGGCAAAAGTTCAGATCTTTGAAGGTCTTGCTCTGCCGGCCTGCAGACACCTTTGTATTGCTTAGCTTTGGCTTACATTTGCAGAACCATCCTCACAGCCGTTTGAGGGCCAGCAAGATGTTTGTAAAATATTAAAGCCAGGGGATAGAGCACAAAGTAGCATCCTCTGTGAGACAGACTCATCTTGTGCTGTCTGTGAGCCAGCTCAAACTGCCCACACAGTATGTGTGCACATGATTTGTATGCTTCTCTTGGTCATAGACTCCCTGGCTCCTCCCTTCATCTTTGGTATCTGCTTTAAGAACCCTTTACAGATGGAAGAGCAGAAAAGCGACACTTCGAATGGACATGGCATCATCCCACTTGTAAAAATAAACACACGTGTGTATATATATGTGCGCTCACGTATGCTTGTATGTGTATGCACATTAAAGTTTAGTTTAGTGACTCTTGTTTTTCTGCCTTCCCATTCCTGCCTTGCTGACATCCAGAAAGAAGTTGCCATTAACAATAGTTTGGAAACTAGTGAGCATGAATTTATGAATAGAATTTCATTGCTGTGCTATTTTGTCAGTCATTAGTACTTCATTTTACATGCCATCCATAACATCCCCAAACCAGAATCTGATTGACTGAATATGTTTTGGCTTTAGCTAATAATAACTATCCTATTTTAGAGACATAAACCATTGCTGCTAAAGTGTGGTCCTAATGAGGAGTTTGTGTGAAGAAATCAAGGTCTTGATTTGACCACGGCAGGGAGTTACAGCAAAAACACTTTTAATCTTTTCTTCAGTTTGCCAAACAAGATGTTGCTGTATTTAGGCAGCCGGGCAAAGAAACCTCTAGAATTTCAAGGTACTTCCGATACATATACCACACGTAAACCCGAATGCAAATATTATGATACAGTAAAAAAAAGCATGAGAAATTCCCGACAGCATGAACATCCTGCAAAATATTGACAGCTCAGTCTTTTGTGCTTCCTTTCAAAATGGATGAAAAGCAGCCTGTCCAGAAGCAGCTTAGTAGACTGCCACCTCCTTTTCTGTCTCTCCAGACTGTGGCTGAGATCTTAAAGTTTTTCAGCCACCTGACTCTCATTCAAACAGCTTTGGGGGTCTGGGCCTTGATGTCTTCTGTCAGGGTCACGCAGATCTCTTTAGAGTTCCCTTTACTCGGGCTCCCTTTTCTTTTTCTTTTCTTTTCTTTTTTTTTTTTTTTTTTTTTTTTTTTTTTTTTTTTTTTTTTTTTT
>VFFE01007511.1:5837-16753 GCA_008921705.1 Burhinus oedicnemus
GATTTCCCCCCCTTCCCCCCCCCCCCAAGCAGAGCCTTTGCTCTGCTCTTGCGGTTTAGGGGGTTTTACTTTTTTTAATCCCTAAGTAGCCAGCGAGGTATTTAAAGAGTTTAATATAAATCTAAGAGAAGCTGAATCTAAGATGGTAATTAGAGAAAGCTGGGATATAACCTAAATCAAGGCATTTGGAGGCAAAAAAGCCCACAGTCTTTGGGACGTGTTCAAGTGCCCAGTTGTTTCCCTTTAATAGCAAAATATTTAAAAAGTCGTTTTTCCATTCAGGGTGACCATTGCATTCGGTTTATTGTGTTTGCCGCTTTGCAATGCAGGATTATCAGCTCTTTCACGGAAAGGTTTAACACCCCACTCAGCAACGGGCTGTGGGTTTGGGTTGTTTTCTTTGGGACTTTATTTTTATTTTTTTTTTCCTTTAAATCTCCCTTATTCAAATTGTCACAGCTTGACAGCCTTGTGCCAGGAACACGCTGTCATCCTGAAACTCATATCTTTAATTCCTTCCCTTCTGATGCTAATAACACCTTAAGATGATTAAGACTGGAAGAAAAAACTTAGTATCTTATTTTTCTGCCGTTGGTGATGCTGGTTGCTGGCTCTCGGTGCTTCATTCATCTTGGGGAGTAAAATTAGAGCGGTCACCCTCCTCCTGCCGCCCATGCCGGGGTTTTTCTCCTTAGTTTTACTTTCTGGCTTTTAATTGCTGGATATCGATGCCGCCGGGCTGCCGTGCTATCCGAACACTCTTCTAATTTAAGATGCGGCGGCGTGGCGAGCCCCCTCCTGCAGCATCCCTTGGCTGGGGGCCACCCTGCAGTGCTCCCCGCTCATGCCGGCGGCACGTCCCTGGTTCCCCGTTTGGGAACAACCTGGGCAGCATTCCCACGCCGGCCCCGGCAGTGCCAGGAGACGCGGACCAGGGCACGGACACGCCGTCCTGCCCGGGCTGCGCAGCCACAGCCCACATTACCAACCATTGCTGGGCACGCAGCGGCCAGCAGCCGGGCTGCAAGGACACGGATTCCTGTCAACGTGAGGTTATTTATTATTTTTTTTTAAAGATGTTTTTGGTCTGGGACATGTGCAGAGCGGGTTTTAGTTTCCCCGTTTTGTGGGGCAGCACTTACCCCGTGCACGACGGTGCCAGCCCTGCCGACGTTTCCCTGCCGGGCTGGTCACCGGCTGGTTTTGGCAGTAACTTTGATGCCTTCTTGCTCATCTAGAAAACAAAATACTGGATAAAATTAAATACCGCGCACTCTGGAACGCCCCATAAATCCCTGGATGTGGAACTTTATCTCAGTGTGCACGAGGGCAGGACCCTGTGGATGCACTGAGTGGGTCGGCTTCCCCCTGAAGCAGAAGACAGCAGCAGATTGGGAAAAGAGCCTCTTTCAGCTAAAATCCCGTGTGGGTGCTGGGTCGGTGAGTCCCGTGGTCTGACGAGCAGCTCGAGGAGAAGGTTTAGGTTTTTGGGTCATGTTTGGATAGCGAGCAGAACAAACCGGGGAGCTGCATCGCTTTGCAGGGCCCCGCGCGGTGTGGCTTTGTCAGACCTTTGGTTTAGGTTTCCACATGCAGCCGTGCCTCAGTTTCCCCAGTGGGCAAATAAACGGCTCCTTCCCGCACCGCTGTCGAGCCGAGCGGCTGGTGGCACCCTTTGGCAGGTGTCATAGGACGGGGTGACCCGGTGCGGTGGGGTCCTGGCCATGTCGCTGCCGTGCCCAACCCAGGGGTTGAGGGATAGGAGTTTTGAGGATTTGGCAGCGCAGTGGGAGGAAGCCCCTTGTCCTTCCACCACTCTCAAGCGGGGAGAGAGAAGTAACGCGAGGAAAGTAGGCAGGCGAAGGAGGAGAGCAAAGCTGCTGGTCCCTGATGTGATTTAGCCTGCGGGCTCAGTGTCCCCCATGCTCCTGGCATCCCTGTGCCCCCCATGCTCCTGGTACCCCTCTGCTCCCAGTGTCCCTGTGGTCCCCATGCTCCCGGCATCCCCATGCTTCCCATGTTCCTGGCATCCCTGTGCTCCTGGTGTTCCCATGCCTCTCATGCTTCCGGGATCCCCATGCTTCCCATGTTCCTGGCATCCCCATGCTCCTGGTGTTCCCATGTCTCTCATGCTCCCGGCATCCTCATGATCCCGGCATCCTCATGATCCCAGCATCCCCATGTTCCTGGCATGCCCCTGTTCCCAGTGTCCCTGTGGTCCCTGTGCTCCTGGTATCCCCATGCTCCCGGTGTTCCTGTGGTCCCCATGTTCCCAACATCTCCATGCTCCCAGTGTCCCTGTGGTCCCCATGCTCCTGGCATCCCCATGCTCCCAGTGTCCCTGTGGTCCCCATGCTCCCAGCATCCCGTGCATGCGGACCCCCAGTGATGCCTCTTCACTTCTTTCTCCTCCCCACCCCGCAGGAAGAACGGCCGAGCCGGAGACGATGACTGCCGAGAGCGCCGAAACCAACGGACCCATGCGGGAGCTGGAGGCGGGGGGGACCAAGCCACCGGCCCCCCCCGCCCCACCGCGACGCCGGGGACGCCGGCTGCGGCGCAAGTCACCGCCAGAGGTCCCGGTGAAAGGGCAGCTCCGCATGCGCTCACCATCAGGAGCCTTCGTCATGGTGGGCATCTCGGTTGTTCTGGTGGGCATGACCATCGCTGTGGTGGGCTACTGGCCCCACCGGGGACCTGGGAGCACTGGGGCCAGCGTGGGGAACAGCAGCGTCGCTGGGGACATGAGGAGGGAGGTGGCCGCCGGGCGCCACGTGCCCCACAGCGAGAAGCTCAAGCTGATCGGCCCCGTCATCATGGGCATCGGGCTCTTCATCTTCATCTGCGCCAACACCATGCTGTACGAGAACAGGGACATGGAGACCCGCAGACTGATGCAGAAGGGGCTCTACTCCATGGCGGCGGGTCTCCCTGAGGGGACCGGCCCTGGGGACGGGCACTGCCAGCGCGGGGACGGCCACCCTGTCCCCAAGGCCAACGCCGAGTGCGTGGAGGGCTGCTACCAGGTGGATCTCTCCTGCCAGCCTTGCCCCGGCCCCGGCAGCAAGTGGTCTGACTGCTACGGCCCCAACAGGCTCCAGACCATGGCCGAGCTCCTCCAGCACCCGGCAGCATCTCCCGCTGCCTCCCTCCTCAGCCTCCGCTCCGGCGCCTCCGCCGAGGCCAACCTCAGCCTCTCCTGCCGCGCCGGAGCCGAGTCCCTCCTCTCCTCGGCCGTCGGCGCCTTGGCGCTGCCCGTCATCAAGCTCAACAACCGCTTGCTGGACGCAGCGGCGCGGGGGGCTGGCGAGAGGGTGGAGGGGGGTCCTGCTGAGCCCCCCCCTGAAGCTCCGCAGCTCTCCCGCATCAGCAGCATCGCACCCCATGGCCAGGACCATGGCGGTGGCGGCCATGTCGTCATCAATGTGGATGGCGGCTGCCCCAGCACGGAGATGGCGTCGGTGGAGCTCAGCCCCGATGTGCAGCTCCACACCCCGGGACACTCCAAGTCCCTGGACCTTGGCCGGCCAGGGGTGCTGCTGGTGGCCCCCATCAAGGACCGTAAGAACCGGAGCTGGCCCCGGCTGGACCACGTCACCCTGGTGGGTTATGCCAAACTGGAAAGTACTGGCGAGTCCTCAGACCAGCTGCTGGATCCCAGCGAGCCCCCGAGCAGGGGCGAGCCCCGACCCAGCTCCTGGGTAGTGGGGATGGAGCGGGGTGAGCGGGTCTGATGTCCCTGTGGCCCTCAGGGACCGTGACGTCGCAGTCCCTCATCTTGGCCCCCAGCAACCACCAGCGACCCCAAAACCCCACGTCCAGGAGGGGTTCAGGGGCGGCGTTTTTAAGCGTATGCCAAGAGGGAGGACCTGAGCTGCTGCTCCTCGGGGAGGATTCGCCTGGGTGGGATGTCCTCTCCTGGCTGCCTCTCGACGGCTTCCCAGTGGATGCCCTTGGCCTTACAAGCCCTTCTTCTGGTGGCTTTTCCGGAGGAGCCCTCACTTTGGGACCCAACACAAACTGCGGAAGGGGGACATGGGGCAGGCGAAGCCCCGCCAGCCCCCGTAGCACTTTATTTCAGCAGGGTGGGGGGATGTTTTGGGGGGTGTGGGGGGGTGTCCCCCCTTGCCCAGCCTCAACCCACTGGGAAATTTGCTTGACCGGAGCACGTAAGCCCAACGGGGCTATTAAATATTATCTCGATGCCATGCGGTCCCGTCTCGCCTGTGGGATGCTTGGGGCGGGCAGCTGGAGAGAGTAAGGATGCTCTGTACCCAGGTGATGAAAATTTGCGGGATAAGGTGATAAGCTCAAGGTTTGGGGTTTTTTTTTTTTGGCAGAGTAGGGATGCAAAAGGTTCTCGGGGATGCTGCAGGCAGCTGTGAAATTAAAACAGAATTGCTGGGGTGCGGCAGTTCCCAAAGCCCATCTGCGGGTCGGGGTTTATTTGTGCTGTTTTCTGGTGGGGTGAAGGATGCGGGTAGCAGGAGGATGCAGATAGTGGGAGGATGCTGGCGGTGGGAGGGATGCGATGGGGCAGAGAGGTAGGCGTGAGTATCCGTGCTGGTTTTGCCAGGCCCCGGTGGGTGCTGTCGTGTTATTTGGTGCCCTTTGGGTGCAGAACAGGAGCTGCATGGGATGAGGGCAGAGTGCCAGCCTTGGCACTGGGGCGGTGCGATCCCCGGAGAGATGGTAGCACAGAAACAAAACCCTCGAAGAACCCATCACAGGAGGAAAATGCAGTAGGAAAATGTGGATAAAATGAAGTAGAGAGACAGGGTTCACTCTGTTGCGTGAGGATGTTCTGCGGGATGCAGGTCGCATCCCATCCTGGGAGACGGCTCCAGGCTCAGCAACCTGGAGAAGGGAAGCATTGGATGCTTGTTTTCTTGCAAACGAGCAATTTTTGTTCTGGCATTTCTTTCCTGATCCTTTCCCAGGGCCTTTCCTGTGTTTGCCCCTGGGGAAGGTACAGACTGGTCACTGCTTTGGTGCTCAACCTCCATTCCCGTTGATTCCCCCTGGCATGTGGCTGTGGCGTCCCTCCGATGTCCCCCGTGGGTGAAGCCCACCCAGGAGGGCTCATGGGGACAGGGGAGTGAGGACGTGTCAGGTCCCGCTGGCTGTGTCACAGCCGCGAGGCAGCAATGATGGGGCCTGGTTAAAATGAGTAGGAACGGGAGGAAGATCCTTCACCCTTGTATTGTTAAGGCAGGGGCTGGAGTGTCCCAGCTGTGCCACCGGCTCACGCAAACACCAGGACAAACCTCCGCCGGAGTGTTCTCCCTCGACCCTGGGAGGCATGACGCCGGGGTTTGACCCGGTCCTTCTCCCCCCCCCAAAAAAAAACCCCACCATATTTTAACACCGAGTCCATCCCTGGCTCTGGCAGAAGCCTGGGAGCCGGGGGGGTGGTTGGGCACCCACTGCCGGTGGGCACCGAGCCTCGGGCACCGAGGTGGGAGCATCCCCACAGCCCTGGGTACCACCTGGGCAGACGGCTGCATCTTTCCAAACCGTCTTTTTGCACTTTGCCTGTTTCTTTTCCCGCATCTCCGGGGGAGACGTTGCCTACCGAAAAGCAAAGAAGGATTTTTTTTTTTTGCGGTGGCAGCCACAGCTTTGCCTTGTTGAAGTATCCAGCACCGGCATCTTGCCGGGCACCCGAGGACAATCCTTGATCCTGCATTCCCGGTCGATCCAGAAGTTAGTGGTGCCCCTTGCGCTCTGATCACTGCCCTGATCCTGGTCTCCGGCCAGAAACACCCCGTCCATCCGCAGCAGCCGTGTCTGCCGGTGCCGGGGGCTCGTTCCAGCCTGTCCCGCTCCCCCCAGCTCTCAGGCAGGAGGAGCCCCGGGATTGCTGGGAGGTGTCAAGGGATGGATCGGAGCACAGGGGCGAGGACAGCTCTGCTCTCCGGTGACTCAGGAGGCTTCAAAATGTGGCATTGCAGCTTGGATGGGATCTCTGCCTTTTGCCTTCCCAAGACCAGAGCCCGCCGTGGCGTGTGTAAATGGCTGAAATACGTTTTTTCTGTATGAAATGGTTTTGGTTTTTTATATTCCTGTCTCTGCTTCTCCCTTTGGTCTGAAGGAAGCATGGAGCCTTGGAACTTGCAAACCTTGGGGACAACATCCTTCTCCAGACGAAACCAGCCCTGCAGAATGGCTTGGAAACTGCCTTTTCTGGCAAAAATCTTTTCCCAGCACAAACATACTCAGTGGTTCAGAGACCGACGTCCCCCTGGCCCGGGGCTGGGCAGAGGGGAACCATCCCTGGCCAGGGGCTCTTGTCACCCCTTTTTGTCACCCCATGGGGCTGGGGACAGGGGACCGGGCTGCGGGAGCGGGGGAGGGTTGTGCTGTTTTCTCTGGCCTGCCTTTCATCGCCTTCCCCATCGCCCCGCATTACCACCAGCGCTTGGCACTGGAGCCAGGAACCGGCAGATTAAAGCCTGCGAGAAACAAAACCGCTCCACGCTCCTTTTAGAAAAGTCAGGGTTTTCGCAAGTTTGGGGTTTTTTTTCCCCCCTTCCTTTGAAAACTCAGCATGTTTTGTTTCATTTTTTTATTATAATTTTTCATTTTAATTCCTATTTTGCCTTTCATACGGGAGCGATATTTGCTTCGCCCCCTATCGCCTGGAGCAGATCCTCCCCCATCTCCACCTTCCCCCGTGCCCCTCCGCTCGCTCCCAGTCTGCCCCATGAGAGACCCCCCCCCGGCTGCGGTGCTGCTGAAACCCCCCTCTTTTCCCAAAAAGCAAACCCTAAGCTTCCCCACATCCCTGCAGTGGTTTTTTTCCCTGCTTTCCAAGAAAAGGCCATCTCTGTTTCCGACGCAAACTCTCCCAAAAAAGTTGGGTACCAGCATCCCCCTTTGCAGGGCGGCAGAGACGGGACCGACGGCTGCGGTCTGGGACTCGGTAGCATCCCTGTGGTTTGACTGGGAGCGATACCAGCCTTCGGCTCAGCTATTTATTGGGCTGCTTAATCTCAAAATTCTTTAGGCACTGGTTCAATGCAATAAACAACAACAACGAAAAGTCACCGGCGGGGTCTGCCCCGAAGCAGCATCCCAGGGGATGTGCCAGGAGGTTGTTTTTAGCTGAAAAATAACTTTTCATTTGGGCTTAACCAGCTGCAGCCAGAGCTAACGTCGGGCCCTGGGCCACGCTTGGGAAACCGGCAACAAGGAATCAGAGCCCAAAATGCCACAAGGAGCCGCGCCAGGAGCTGCCTCAGGGCTGGGGGCTTTTGTTTTAATTTTTCCTCTTCGTTTTCTGGCTGGGGCTCAGCCCGACCATGGGAAGCGGCTGCAACCCAACATGGCCAACGATGGGGGACGAGAGGGGAACCTGCCTGCAACGGCTCCTGCCTGGACCACGCGCCCGCTCCAGCATCCTCCTGCCCAACTCAGCAGCATCCTCCGGGGAGGCATTGCTGAGCCACGTAGGGATCATTTCAAAATGCAAAGCTGCTTGATTAATTAATCCGGCGGGGTGAGAAGACCCGCGCTCTCTCCGGGGAGAGCATCAGCTGCGCATCCCTCACCTGCAGCTCTGCCTGCGGACATGGTTTCAAGAGCGTTTGTGGGATTTTTAATAGTGCTGGCTTCAACAGATGGATGCCTTCACCCCCATGCTGTCCCTGCAGCGTGCTGGGAATAAAGCAGCAGGAATGGATCTGGGTTAAAGAGAAAAAAATTAAAAATAAAGCAAAAAATCCACCCTGGATCCCTCCGTGGACTCCGCTCGGCTTCAGAGCTGTGAAGTTAAACCATCCTGGAAGCGCTGGAGGTCTCATGTTGTGCGGCTTGTGAAGGGCAGTGCTGGACGGTATCTTCTCATCCTGCCCGGGAACCGGCGCTATAAACTAGAGATTAAATATCCAGCCCTTCTCACCCACCGGCGTATCCCCACCCCAGGAGCTGCCTGCTGCAGGAAGAGATTCCCACCAAGAGAAGGGGGATTTCACCAAAAACACCAGCAAAAGAAAATAGTGGGGTTGTCCCCAAGGCTGACCTGGCCAGGCTGCCCAGGAGTGACCACGGGGTGTCCCTTGGGCCACCGCGGCAGAGGATGGAGGCAGGAGAGGCAAGGGGCCCCGCTAATTGCAATTCCGCCCTGCACCACCAAGGGACCTCTAGGCTGGTGCACGGCTATGGGACAGCCACAGTTTGGGCCAAAAATGGACAAAATGTGGAAAATGGGTTGGGGGAAACCACTGCCATGGGCTGTGTGTGGGAGAGGTGCCCTGGGGAGGGTGCAGACCCCACCAGTGGCTGTAAGAGGGTCTCCAATGCCCAGGGCCACCCCAGCCAGTGTTGGTGGGGCTCCGGGTTCGCTGCTGGGACACCTCTGTCCCCAGGGGAGGTGGGAACAGCCCTTCGACCACCTCTTTAACGGGGCACCTACATGGAGCTGGAGCCAAGGACTCTGCAGCTCAAACGGGGCAGGGTTGGAGGTGGCCCAAAAAACGTCCCCCAAAGGGGCAAAAAAGGGGGGACACATGGAGAAAGAAGAGCTGGAGCAGCCATCCCCAAAAAAGCAGCAGATCCCAATCGCAAAGGATCCAGACCCAAACCTGGGAGCACGCCAGGCCACGTAGGGCCACGTTCGGCCAGATGAGCCGCAGCTGGGGGGGGGCGGGGGGGAACGACGGTGGCTCCCACCCCACACCTGATGCTGCTCAGCCCACCAGGTCCCACCGAGCTGAGCTGCAGCCCTTCCTCCTCCTCTTCCTCCTTCTGCCTCTTCTCCCCGCAGCAAGGGAAGCCACAGCCATGAGTCTGCTTGGCCGGTAAGTCTCGCCTTAAGATTTAAAAGCTATGTGAGGGACGGCACTCCGCTGGCGGCCGCGCACTTGTAGTACAGCCAGGGAATGCAAATGTTGGTGCATTATTTAGGACGAGAGCTCTCTGCTATAAATCTCCTTCCCGAGGCACCAGGAGGATGAAGTGTCGGGGTTTTCCGTGCCGGGGCCGTTGCACCGTGTGATGAGCGAGAACGCGGCGCTTTTGCACCTTATGTTTAAAGACGGGGATCCCTAAGCGGGGTGATGGGGTGCGGATGTGCCCCCCAGTGCTATAACGCCTTGTGACTTTTCGGCGAGGTATCTAGGGTGCTGCTTTTGGATGCTTTATTTAAAAAAAAAAAGAAAAAAAAGGAAATAAGTGCCATGCAAAGTGCCTCTCTGCATTAATGAGCCAGCACTGAGCCAAAGGCGCCCACCTCGGTGTTCCCAGTACCGAAGGGAGCCAGGATGGGACTGGAGCTGGGGTGGGTTTGGGGGTAGTTGCTTAATTTTATTTTATTTTGCTTTATTTTTTGGCTTTTGTGGGTTTGGGGGTGCCCTGTGCAGGCTCGCTGGCACCCCAGGCTCTGCACGTCTCTCCTGCTGCAGAAAGGGGATGAGCAACGTGGGGCTGATTCCCCCCAACCCCAGGGCTGGTCCTGGGTGGGATGGGGTGAGCCGAGTCCCAAAGCCAGTGTCCCCCATCAGCTGTCACCAGCATCCCTGCGATGCGTGCTGTCCCGACAGCCAAGCGCTGGAGCCCAAATCTCCAGGGCTTTGGTTTGGAGCCCACTGGGGAGCGCTGCCCGTGCTGGGAGCAAACTGGGAGAAGGAAGGGATGCACGGATAACGTGCTCTGGCTGGTGCGCAAGGGGTTTTTAAGGGCTGGGAATTTAGGCTTTGGGAATCTATTCCTACCCCAGGAAAACTGTCTCATCTGGAGAAGCTTGGTAGGCTGTGTGCATCGAGTTGTGCCTTGAAGTTTTCCTGCTGGGGAGCAGAGCAGCGTGCAGGTCGGGAACATCCAGAAGTCACTGCGTGCAGCTCCCTGGGGACTGGGCTGCACCGAAGCATGGCCAGCTCTGGAGCCTGGACCAGCTTCGGTGTCCCAGGATGGGCAGGGGCCCTGCGGCTGCCTTCGGGAGATGAGATGTGGCCCCTGGGGTTGCCAGAGCTGGGACTGATGGAGCCAGGGGCAGAGGAGCAGTGATCTGCTCCAGGACGTGTCATCCAGGAGAAAGCTCCCATGGCACTGAATGCCACGGCCACCCGAGATGGCCCCTGGGTGCCGGACCTGCACCCACCCACCGTATCATCCTGGGCGAGCATCTGGGTGCAGGGTTTGCACCGGCATCACTGCCCGTGCCGTCGGCAGCTCTGCCAGTTTCCCTGGTACTCACCGAAGGCAGTGGGACATATCCAGCCAGTGTGTCCCACTCCGCGGGGTGACGGAGGGGACAGCCTCTGGCCAGGGAGCTGCTCCCCATTCTGGGGTTGTGGAGGGGGGAGGCAAGGCGGTGGTGGCAATGGAGCAGGCTGGAGGGATGCCACTTTGGGTCTGTGGTGTTTGGGAAGCTGAGTGTGGAGCAACTGGGCTGTACTGGTATGCACTGGGGTGTAATCCAGCCCATTTATTTGGTTTTCCAGCCTCTCAGTGGCTGGTGCGGTCCCAGGATGCTCTGCAGAGCCATGGGGATGCTCTGCTCCCCCAAACCCACTTGGGGGGCAGCTCCCAGGGGAGCACGGAGCCCTCAGAGCCCGGGTGGAAGTGAAGAGCTGCTGGGGCTGATGCCCACAGACCTGCAGGTGTCCTGCAGCGATGCTTATCCCAGAGGGACGGGGAATGATCCCGGTGCCACCGACCCAGCTGCTGCAGGATGAGAGGTCACTCCCTGCCTCCGGCTTTCACTTTTCCCCCCGTGCCTCAGTTTCCCCAGTTATGGAGCTCAGGGCTGAGCCCAGTGGGTCCTACCTGCCCCGTTGCAAACGCAATTCCTCCCTTTCAGCCCTGTTTATCCCGGACCCTAAACCACCCTGTGCTCTCCCATCTAGAAGGGATGGAGTCAATCCCGCTGCTTGCCCGGCTCCCGCAGCAATTCCCCTCGGGGCCCTGAGAGCGGT
>VFFE01007511.1:16773-96917 GCA_008921705.1 Burhinus oedicnemus
GCCCCCACCCCCACATCCCTGCGGGGGGATAAAGGCACCCTGTGCTTGGGACACCCGGCCCAGGGGAGGCTTCAAGGAAAAGCCTTTCCAGTCGTGGTGGTCTCCCGGTTGATGGCCCCCGGGCTCGGTGGCGGAACGGAGGGTGGTGGCTGAGCGTCAGTGGTTGGTGTTTGCTGTCCCTGTGCTTGTCCCCTGGGGAAACAAGCCGGGGACAAACGTCCCCTGGGCATTTGAGATGGGGCTCAAATGTCCCCTGTGCCACGGGTGTCCTTGCACCTGCGATGGCAGTGGTCCTGCCCGGCAAAGCATCGGGGCTGAGGTGTGATGGGCCATGTGGGACAAGGTCCCTGGTGCCACCGATGTCCCTGCACCGCAGCCGGGCCAGCGCTGGGGAGGGGACGGGCTGGGAGCCCCTTGGGGAGGGCAGGGGCAGCGGGGACAGTCATCAACTCAGCGTCCCCTTGCCGCGGGGCTGCCAAGGCTGACGGTGTTCCTGCCAGGTCCCTGGGTGGTGATGCTCTCCCCGGAGCTCCCGGTGCCAGCGCTGCGGGGACGGGCTGGGATCCTTCTCCACTGCGGGGTGGCAGGTCGTTGAAGCCAGGCAGAGCTTAGTGCTGCTCCCTGGCTCACGTTAAATAATCCGGAGAGGGGGCAGGTGATGCCTTGGCCGACTGGCTGTGCCGAGCAGGGCACTGACACCCCAAAGTGCAGCTGAGCGGCGTAATTAAGCTATTTCTTGGCTGTTTGTCCCCCACCACTGTGTCTTTCGGTTCATGCCCGGCTGGGGCTCATCACACCAGCGCCTTGTCTAAAGGAGCTGGGACCTCCGCAAGCTCCAGCTCCCCGGGACAGGGTTATTTCAAGCGTGTTTTTTTGGCGTGACCCTAATTGGCTCGGACAAGGCGAGGAGCCCGGGGCTGCCCCGGCCGTGTGCGAGAGCCCGTTGCTGGCTCGGGGAAATAACGTGATGTTCGACTCTGCCTCGGTGGTGTAAATACGTTGCGTTGCTGTGACATGTTATGGAAAAGCAGCTCCAGCAGCGGCCGTTTCCCAACCATCCGGGGCTGATTTCTGTGGCTCCTTTGTAATTTTTCGCTTTGCAGTACATCGAGATTTAATACTTGGAGCGGCTCGAAAGCGAACTGGCCAAAGGCAGGGTGTCAGTGAGATGCCATGACTTGGCTCTGGAGCAATTTGAATTAATGTAGCTTTTAGCACGTGAATACGGGCACGTGCACGAGTAGCAATGGGGTCATGGAACCCTTCTCTTTGTTTGCTGGGGAAACTGAGGCACAGGAGGGTGGCCCTGGGGCTGCCCCACCTCCAGGGATGCTCTGTCCATCCAGCTCCCAGTCTCTGGCTGCTCTAACTGGGCCAACTGGCTTTTGTTCTCTGTCGGGCTGGTGGCCAAGATGCCTCGTCAGCTTTCTGCTCGGTATTTCTGTCCCTCCTAAAGATGCTGCGGCCAGAAAAAAAATTAGCTGGGACAAAAAAACTGCTGGGTTAGACCATCTCCCCACCCCCCCCTCCAGTTCAATCACATTTGCTCGGGGGTCAGGCAGCAGCTGCTGAGCAGAAAAAAACCTCACCTGAGCTCCCCCCCAACGCAATAGCTCAAGGAGGTTTTATATCAAGCGATGATGCTTTAGGGAAAACTCGGACTCTGGGGCTCCCTTCTGGTCCTTTCGGGGGGCTTTGGTCCCACACGCGGCCCCGCCAGGAGCTGTTTAAAGCGTCTGAAGCCACCGAGCGCATGGGAAAACGCAGCCGGTGACAGTGGCGGAGCTCGGCTGGGGCCGGGAGGAGCTCGAGCGATCGTGGCACAGTCGACACTGCAGCACCGGATCTGCCGGGAACGTGCCTGGGAGACTCCAGGTCCGGCTTAGGTTGGAAAAAGCAAATTGCCACGAAGGCAGGCTGGGGAGAGAGACCTGGAGGAGGGTGAGAAGAAAAAAGGCTTCAGGGCCAGGGAGAGAGTTTTGTTTGAAAATTTATTGAAAAATGCAATACAAGAAGCAATACTGAACACTTACGTCTGTCTAAATGCTACAGCAACTTTCCCTTTGATTTTCTATGAAAGTCCAAAATAACAGCTCCCATCACTAGTCAATCTATAAAGATTTGCCAATTTTAAAAGTTCCTATTTTTATAAAGAAGAGTGTAAAACGGCTAGCCTAGACAATTCACAATTGCCTTAAAAAAATTTTACAAAGCTCCTTCATATTCTCAACTAAATTATTTTATTTTTTTTATTTTTTTTTTTTTTTACAAGTTTCATCTCTAAGGCTGGGACACTACCACCTCTTAAGGTAATTGTACAATTAGGAAAATCAGCAAACCACAGTTTATTAAAACCAGAAATCAGTCAGTCCTTTGCTAACACATCTGTGTTGGTCAGAGATTGCTATTTGGCAACCGGAGCTGCCGTTCCAGTTTAATGGAGGAGAACATGAGCTCCTTGCCTTCCTTTCTATAAAAACATTCATTCATATATAAATAGCTTCCATATAATGTATATTATACAATCAAGACAGTCTCTGGGTGAATTTGTGGAGTGGGAAGAGCTGGGAACATTCATATAAATAGACCTTACTTAGCTGGTTTGTCCCTAGAAATAACGCGGCGCACTGAGAGCCAAGGATTTTAAAAACCCCTCGGAGGTGGAAGGGCTGCGGGCAGCCCCGGCTGAGGATGGAAGAAGCTTCTTCTGGCTCTTAACTTTTATCTTCTTCCCAGGCTGCCGCTGCTCCTGTCCAGCTCCCGGGCTCGGGTGCTGCAGGTAGGCGGCCGTGTGGGCTGGAGAGGGTGGGAAATCCCCCGTGGGGTCCGACAGCAGGGTGATGGCAAAGGTGAGACGAGGCGATAACTTGTTTAAAATACTCAAGGAGAAGCAAGAACTTAGAAGGGGGAAGGATGAGAATGAACAACCAGGAAACAGCCACCCAAAATCCAGGGGAAAAAAATAAAATAAAATTTAAAAATAGGGTTATTCTAGTCAATGGGCCCTTAAAAAGGGACCTACGCGGCCAGGGTGAGCATATCCTTTTGGAAAGGAACCTCCTCTCGTGCCAGCAGGTTTCTCACCCGAGAAATCCCCCGCTCAGGGTGTTTTGTCCCGCTCATCGTGCTCAGAGCACACGACACTCCAGCTGAACACCCAGGGCCAAGCGTCAGCCTCGCACCACGTTCCCCTGAATTCTCGTGACAGCCAAGTGCCTTTAAGTGCTATGGACAAACTTAATTTATCACGCTGGCTTTGTCTGGTAAAGCTCAGAAATCCTTTTAATGACTCCCTGGCATGCCCGTTTACTCCTCAGGTAGCTGCTACAGGGTGAGAAGGAAGGACCGAGCGGCAAAAAGCTAAATTCCCAGAACAGGGACATTGCCAGAAGGATTCTCAGCATGATGGGTGTTTAAGGCAAGCGTTACCCAACTAAGTTGAGGACAGCAGGGCCGCAGACCCGTTAAAGGATCTGCGTTGCAGAATAAGGAAGGAAAGGGCTCTTCAGACATAAATAGAAAGACTTAATCTCTACACTACAGCTGTGGAGCCCAGGACTCCCTAAATCCCCAGGGCAGGATGCCGGGTACCCAGTGGAAGGCAGAGCATCACAGGAGGGGACCGTGCACCCACAGCAGCCCGGGAAGCAGCTACCGGCATGGGAAGGCTGGAGGCTGAGAAGGACCCACGGCCAGCAAGGCTCAAAGAAAGCAAAAATCCAGCAGCTCCAGCATTTTCAGCATAGTCTCCAATCAATACTGACAGCTTAATTAAAATTGCACCTGAATCGGAGAAGCTACACTAGCCCCAGTGTAGTTCGAAGGCTGTTTGCAGCTAAACAGCAAGTCGTTGCAGCCTGAGCTAAATCCAGTGACTTCTGAAACACATTATTCAAATTTAAAATAGCAGAGAGCTTTTTTTATTGCCATTTTCTTCCCATCCTCGACTGAGGAGCAGCAGCAGAGCACTCCATGCCCTCAGCTACCAATGTGCCACACTATATATATATATTAAAAAAAATTAAAATAAAAAAAAAAATCACAACCTCAAAGCGTTCACAAGTGTCTGGGCAGACTCTTTACAAAGTTTGGGTTTGTGTTTTTTTCTTTTTTAAATTTAAATGCTGGAAGGAGAAACCAGGGCATGATTAGAACATTTCTACAAAGCTCAGAAAGCAGCAGCCTGAGCTCAGCCCCCGGAGCCGCGGAGGGAAGCACATCCAGCCCCAGAAAAGATGTTTTCTGGTCATCTCCACCACGCCAGAGATGGCCCCAGTGGTTTGTAAGCTCAGCCTAAAGATGCAGACACTAACCCCGGTATTTCAGTCCAGCAAAGCGGTCACGAAGCCAAACGAAGTACAGACCCTTAAGCCAGCGTGGAAGAGGGGGTGGCAGCACCTTCCACACGGTTTGGCTCTATCATGACCAGCAACACCTGACGCCTCCTAAGATTTCTTGTTCGGCCCCTCCAAATACAGCATACAGGCCTAGGAAGGATTGTCTAAAGGATTTTAAATTAAATGATAGTAGGATCTATGCCCTGGTATATGGGTGACGTGTTTAGTTTTAAATAGCACTGTGAGGGGAGGGGAAAAAACCCAACCCAATTTAAAAAAAAAACAAAACAAAACAAAAAAAAAACCAAAAAACAAAGAAACCTACCCTAATTTAAAAATCATGAACACAAACAAATGAAAAACTATGACACTGAAAAAAAATCAGTTACTGTGAATGCTGCATAAGCCTACCTTAATAGCATTCAGAGTCCAAACACCTTAAACGCACGCTTCTAAGGGCTTTTTAATTTAATGGCATCTAGAAAACACAAACAGGTAGGTAGCACTCGGCAGAGACACACGGGAGGAAGGCGAGATGCTATCACAGTCCTCTTAAAGCTCTAAAATTCACAGTATAAGATATTTGAAGCAATTTCCAGTATTCCTTAAACCTAGTCAACTAGTAAGATGTGAGCGTAGGCTACACCACAAAACCCTACTGTGTTCACACATCGGGGGCCTGAAACCCAACGGGGAGGAAACTCGGAGCGAAGGCAGCAGCTCTGCTCTGCACGCCCAGGGATCGCGGCTGGAGTCTCAAGCTCCCTAAAGCTAAAAAAAAAAAAAAAAAATAAAAAAAAAAATAAATTCAAGAGGCAATCGGAAATGCTGCACAAAACTGAAGTCTGACTTTTTTAAACTGACTCTCCCGGCAGAAGGACCCATGGCTTTTTGAAGGCGTTGTACGGATGCCGCGCTCAGAATACGCACGGATGTGGCTTATCTCCGTTATCCCTGACGAGGCGGAGGGAATACGACTTAAAAAAGCGACCCTTTGAGCCCTGCGAGGTGTGTCTGGGTCTGTATCTGAAGAGGCTATGCGTGAGAGGGAATGCAAAATTGAAAACCTGTAAAAAATATTCAGTACAGTTAGAAATATGGCATACTTTTGTCACAATATGTATATAAAAAAAAAAAAACTATATCCAATAGGATCCAGTGGAGTCTGGAAAATCCCAAGTAAAATGTCAAAGCGCAACTCAATAAATGATATGAATGTCTCTGTCAAGTCTTGTAAATCCGAGGTCTTTGTGCTCCAGGTAGTTTCTTGGTAGTTTTGCTGGGTTTCTTTTTCCTGGTGTTCTGTCTGGCAGGAACGCTTCCTAGAAAGAGAGAAACATGGTCAGTTATAGCTACCAACAGCCGGCTTGCTGGGAAAGAGAGGAACCTGCTTCCCTGTATCCGCTGGAAAACTGAAATCAGCAGGTGAGTTACCATCAATGGCAGGTGCGAATTCAGGCTCAGAGCCACCTCCAGGCACCCGGCACAAACAACATCCCGCTCCCATTCCTAAAGGACCACATTTTAAGAGCTGCAAGTCCAGGAACCTTTAGAAGACCTTTGCCATTTGTATTTAGGTTTGGACAGTTAAAAAGCTCAACCACAGTGTCCATTAAACCATGCTATCTCTTCCTCTCCCCTAACTTCTTCTTGTTCCGCCTCCCAAATCTCTGCAAATACCAGCTTTGTTGGGATGCGGCAGGACACATGCAGGGCAGCGCATGGCACGGATGCAGGCGACACCAACATGAGCGGCGCGGGGCAGGATGGGCTCTACAGCACTGACGCACAGGCAGAGCTCCTGGATTCCTCGAGCAGCTCTTTCCCAAAATCACCGAGACTGCAGAAAAGGGATCCTTCCAGGCAAGTCGGGAGCTTGGGGTCCAGCTCCTGGCACTGACAGAGGCGGGGACCTACATGGAACCTACAGCTTGGTGTGCTGCTGGTGCATCGAAGTGTTTGGTAAGGCAAAACAGCCTCATCACAGGAGCCACGTAGCTTCTTTTAGACTTTTTTTTGGCTCACTTCCCCCTGCAGGATTACTTTGTATTAGTGACTGCTTCATCAGCCTTAAATGACTTAATAGGAACAGCCTGAGTGGGACTCATCAGCTAAAAATAATAATTTTACTTAAATTTTGACCATATTTAGCCAAACCTCACTTGCAAGGAGATCAAGCCCCGTGCCCCGGGAGGGGAGGAAACCAGCACCCATCGCTCACTTGGACACAGTCTCCCTACTTACGCAGCCTCGCTACTCCTCGGCGATCTCGGTCTCCTGGTGCACAACCACTTTGGTCACCGACATGTCGGGGTGCTGCTCCTTTGCTGCCTTTATCGCCTGCGCTAGAACCTGAAAGAGACCACGTTTCAGAGCATGCCACCGAGGGTCCTCAGGGGGACAACAGACTGTTTCTAACTCCGGGGACAGAAAAACAGAAGTGATTCCACTTCAGCTGCACAGTTTGGTGACTTTGGGTAGTGTTACATTATTTCCGAAAGGCAAAGCCGTTTTCTAAGAACACAGCAACATCTCTCCACTGCCCCATGGTAGAAGACGGAGAGCAATTAAGAAAGCCCTGTTTATTCTTCCAGCAAGTGTGATGAGCACATTTCAGACACCTTCTCAGACACTTTTTTCTGGAATTAATAAACTAGTTCTTGTCGTACGAATATTCTCCAGCCCCATGATACCTGCAACTAAAATTAAATTCAAAGTATAATTCTCTGATGACAAAATCATCACTTCCAACATGCGCTAGAGGCCAATGAGGCTGACTCATCAGAAAGGTTTCATATAAAGCCAACGAGATTTAATGCAGGTGCTGAGAGTGCTGTGAAATGACTGCTGGCACTATACAGCAGCCATAGCGCTTCAGAGTTACTAGAAAATTAATGCAGATCATGCAGATGTCAAGGAAAACTTTTATTTCACATTCTTGTGGATTTTTGTTTTTTTAAATTGCATTTGTCCAAAACAATTCTGGAATCAAAACTTTGCTGCCAACATCAGTTTCAGGGCCGAATTAAGCTTCGCTGGCCCAGCTATACAGCTGCGTACTGTCGAAGAGGAGTTTATTATTGAAATCAGTTTTGAGGCTTTATTTCTACCCCAGTAAAATTTCCCTAGGTTGTTTTCTGGTGAAGCTGTCTTGGGAAAGGCAGCCTGTCTAGTTTGTGCCAGCTCCGAGAAGCTCTTTTGGACCGCATCCAAGCTCCTACCTGGTCGTGGTCTACATCTGCATCTCCTGTGATGACAATCCTCTTTTCAATCCGCGTTTCTGAAATGCCACCTTTTACAGTCTAGTACAAAAGGAAAAACTACTGTTAGTCTAGAAGTGAAAAGGAATTTGAGTGCATTGGGGCTGCCTGTCTAACGACGGTATCCAAAAATAGCGTTACCAAATACTGCTGTCATACCACGGTATCAGAATCACGGGGGAAAACTGCCGCTGCTCAAAAACTGTCAAATATTCATTTTCATATAACTGAGCCAGGGAAGAGCTTTGACTCACAGTACAGTTCTTTCCTCTTGTCCCACAGGACAGTCACAGCCCATGTCCACAGCCTGCGTTGCACTTAACACACAACCTACAGTCTTAACTCAACGCAGGCAAACCTGCGACCCTCATGCTTTGTTTCAAGTATTAAGCATATTTTTTTAAAAGAACCTGGGTTTAAGCTTTTTTCCCCTATTATTCAACTCTGCCCATCTCTCTATCGTGTTGTCGTTTTAGTTGTTGGTTTATCGCGTTCCCATGCTGTTACCTTTGTGATCTGCGTGGTGGTGGTGCTGCTGGTGGTTTCCGAAGTGATGGTCTGAGCAGTCAGCAGGATGCCAGGGTCTAAGTCTCCATTGCCACCATCTGTCTGTGGGACAGAAGAAGAGGCCGTCAGTCTCTGCGGGCAGCATGGACAGACGCGGGGCCTCCACATCAGCAGAGCAGGACGCAATCCGAGGACAGAAACTCCTCTCGGTTGTGGACTGTGGGACAGAGCGAGCTGATCTGCAGCCGGCTGAGCTGCACCCAGCTGCACAAGGACTGTGGGGGTCTCCGAAGGCTCAGCACAAAGCCCCCGGACTTTCAGGTTGGAAATGCAGGGACCCACAAAATCACCCAGGCAGGACCTGTGACACAGCTCAGACCAGGCGGGCTGGGGTATATCCAAATCTGGGTACACTGCAATGCCGGTCATGCTCCTCCATGCCAAGTTGCATGCTTTGGACAACGAAGGGAGATCAAAGCAGACACCTATCCCGAATTACACCTGCCTGGATCCACGGAGGTTCACAAAGCCAGAGAGCACAACCTGATTCAGAAGGTACTTTCTACCCTTCCTCCCTCCTGATGACACTTTGCACATCGCTCGCTTTAACCTCTGCAGAAGCAACGAAAAGTCCAAGTATCTGCTGAACGAGGAACAATTTCTTTTATAGTTGGATACTTGGTTCCCATCCTGCATGACTTGACCTTTCATGGTCTGCCAAAAAACCTAAAATAAAGTCACCCTGCCAACTCATCCTGGCCGCGTCTCCCTTAGGACGCACCACTAAGGATCGCTGGGCAGCATCCCCAGCACGGCAGTGGGACGATATCTGGAGTTACCACAAGGTGGGACCATTTTCCACAGACTGGAAGAAATCTCCCGGCACATCATAAGCCGGTGCGCACGGGGCCGACTTCTCCCAGCCCCGGCGATGCATTTTTCCTTTTCATTTCCCAGTTAGAAAAGGTAACAGCAGTAACCAGAGCAGAACTCCTCTATTCATCTAGTCACTCGCTGAGAAACAGGGCGATGCTCACCACCGCCTGGTGCAGGCATGTCTGAATGTCCCCTCTACTCCTGCCATCAGGGACGATGCTGAGCAGCCACGGGATTCCTTGGGAATCCCAAATTACACAAGCACGGTCCATGGGATACCCGCACCCAAAGCTACATCCCATGGTCAGTCCACTCCAACAGCAGAGCATGAGCTGCTTCTAACAACCACAGTTACGACAAACCCAAGCTAACACAGGCTCTAAATTCTCAAATACATAAATGAAACCTAGTTTAGATTGAAGATTAATTTAACCTCAGCAATGAATCATACCTGCGTACGTTGGTATCACTCCACTAACATTTCTAGTTTCCAGTCACCAGATACCCACTCTGGTTGCATTTCATACAATACTCTTTGGTTTTCAACACCCGTTTCAGGGCTGAAACCTAAAGGGCAATTCAAAAACGTTTTCAAAATAATTTATAAACCAAATTCTGAAGAGGCATAAACAGCAAGGGGAGCGAGGGAAAGCAAGACAAGGCATCTCCTGCAGAAAAAAGGCCAACTCAGGTTAGCTCTGTGCAGTCTAATCCACATCCCAAAGCCACCAGCAGCTGAAGATAAATTCTGTTTGCATGCTTGAAAAAAAAATAAGTACTCTTCAGGGATAGTAAAACCACTGCTCCTCAAAAAGTATCACATGCACCTGGAAATACAATCCATAACACTGGTTAGCTTCTGTGCTGCGACTCAGATGCTCGGAGGAAGGCAGGTGCTGCTGTCTCATCCAGAGGATTCGGAAACAAAATGCTTCCTTGAGTTTGATTAAGCCCCTGGAAAATTAATCAGAACACACCTTACCTGTGCAGCTTCGTAGGTGATGGTCTTTGTCTCCGTGTGGACTATGGGGACTTCTTTCGTGGGAATTTCGCTTTTGACGGCGCTGGACACATCGGAGATGGTGACTGTCTGTGTCTTCACTAGCGGCGGCTATGAGACAGGGTTAAAAACATCTCCGTAAAGACCCAGTTAGAATCTCCCCATCGTGACCGTGCTGCTGGCAAACGTTCTGACACTGATCTGATAAAAGCACTGTGGGAAGCAAGGTCAGCCTGGAAATCTTTGGTTTTAAGCCTCTGGTAGGACATGCTGCTCAGAGGGCAGAGATCATGTGTGAGGATTAAACCGAGACATTGTGCCCTCAGGTCAGCCCAAGCCAGGCATTAAGGGTTTAATCAGTGTGTCACAGTACCACAAAGAAACTGCCTCCACTGATTATTAACTTTCTAATTACTAGAAGCTCATTGCCAGCTGCCAGTAAAAGATGACCCTCATCTAGTGATAACAATGTCAAGATTAACACAAACCCTGGGCAAATAAAGACTTGATCACAGCTGAGCAGCTTTATCCTGACTGCAAGTGAAACACTATATTATTAAAAATCTCCATCACATCCTAGGTCTTGAACTTTTATTAAATCAATGTCAGACAAAACAGAAACATGACATCTCGAAAGAGAAACGGGGAGGGGAAGAGAAATCAGTTGTTCCACCACCTGATAATTATCCAGAAGGCGACAGAGTTAGTTCAGACCCACAGTGTTTTCCCAGAGAGTTCCATTTCTGCTCACCGTCCCCAAACCTGGCGGATGCCACCGTGATTGTTAGCAGGGGAAGTGGACATCTACTTGACCGTAAGCAATTCATATCAACACTGAAGCAGGCAAAAATATCTCCCACGGTGGGGCGCAGAAAGGGGACATCAAAGCCCACGTTCACGATGTAAAAGCACATTTGACAGTGCTCCAAATTTGCTCTGCTACGCTGAGGCTCAGCCTCCGGTATAGCAGGAGAGGGCAAAAAACCTTCAGGAACTAGAATTACATGCCTTTGGAGCCTAAATATTTCCCTTTTGGGGGATGCAACAGGATGCTTTGATCAAAGAAAGGCAAAGGGCGTTGCGCTGCGGCAATTGTATTTAACGCAAAGATAAATTGAGAGAGGCTCGTATTTAATGCAAAGATAAATGGAGAGGGGCTTGTGTGCACTGACTGCGGGAGATTAACCGGCTAATTAGCTCCAAGCCCGAGCCCAAGCCAAGCAAACACAACTCCCTCCTCTCCGGGTGCGTGGCATCTGCTTGCTGCAGTGTTTGGGTTCCCAGTCCGAGCCGGCGGGGATGTGGGGGAGCGGGCGCTGGGGCTCACTACCTGGAAGCAGCGAATGACTGCCGGCAGCCCGTTATTAACATCTGAGTGGTGACACTCGCCATTTAGCTTTCTAAAGGCAAATCTGTCTTCGCCATCCTCTGCCACCTCCTCCTCTCCTCCCCAGGGCTGGCGGGGAGGTGCGGCAGGGCTGGCGGGGGGCTCCAGCTCAGAGAGCTCCGAGTCCTTCACCGCATCCGCACAAACCCCCTTTCCGCATCTCAGGTCCTCCTCGCTCGTGGGGAGGCTGGGAGCCGCCGCCTCCTCCTCCTCCTCCTCCTCCTCCTCCTCCTCCTCCTCGCTGCTTTGGGAGGAAGCAGCAAAGTCACGGCTGGGAGAAGGTTCTGAGGCGGGTGGCACTGGGGTGGCACTAAAAGCTACCAACTGCTTTGAGCCCTCCCACGCAAAGCCAGTGTTAACACTGCTCCTCTCTGGCACTGCAGCCACATCCTCTCTGGAGAGAAAGTCACTCATTTTCTAAAAAGAAACGAATACACAAAAAAAAGGCCAGGGAGAGAGAGAGAGAAAGAGAGCGTTAGGGAGAACAGGAGGTCATGAAGCATAAAGGCAAAACATCGGTTTCTTATAATATATCACATCTCCAGTAACGCATGCAACGGCAGTGGGTTGGGACACTTGAAAGCTTGAAAACCTTTGTGCTATGCGACGTATCCAGTGCATTTACTGCCGTGGCCTTCCTGGTACATTAATAATCCACTCTCCTAAAGTTTAAGGAATTAATATTATAACAACCCTCTGCAACTAAAGGAAGAGCCACCACTAAGCTCTTTCTGCCCAGTTTGGGAACAGGACTAATTTCAGTGTAGCAAGTGGGGATTTGTGCACATCCAAAATTCACACATGCAACAAAACCCACCGACTACCCCGAAACCATACCCCAATTCTGCTTTTAACTCCTTGAAATATTTCATGTCATGTTTTAATTTGCACGTGGAGGTGAAGAGAATAAGCCCAGAATTAGCATGTACGATAATCCGCAGAGCCTGTGCCTTGCTCTTTTCCTCGCCCCAGGAACGCTCACACCTCCGAGCACCTCGTTTGCTGTTGCGGTCTTTGGGATAACTAACACAGCCTTGTCATTATGACATGCATAAAATTATGTTAAGAATATCTACAAGTTAGACTTGAAATCAGCTGCTTCAATTACCAAGAGGGTCCTGAACTGACGACGCAGATATGAAAAAATTTGTATTATTTCTTCTAGACAAACCGGTTCAATTGACTTAGCACAAAACTTTTCAGCTGAGGAATAGACAAATGTGGTTTTAAGCTGGAAAGCCAGATGTTCACGCTGATGTGTGCTGACCCCATGGCCACCGAGCATGCCGTTCAGTTGACTGCTCAACAAGCTGCAGCTGACCATTTATTTGGGACTACCGAAATACTTGTAACACACTCTATCCCAAAAGCAGCTGGCGCACAGAAACCTCGGCAGTAGCTAAACCTCCTGAAGGTACAACGTAATTGCCATTTGTGATGGTACACGGGCGAGAAGACATGTAACGAAGCAACGCAGCCTTCTGAGAAGCAAGCAAGCATGTCTAGAGCACCTGAGATATTTGGGAAGAGAGTGCCAAGCCCAAGGGTTTAACTAAGGCTGGTGCTATTCTGCTCTCCATTCAGCTCGTTAGCAAGCACTCAACTAGGTCTTCTCACGTCTCTGGGAGCCCTCTAGCCAGGAGGGAAGCAACAGCAACAGGAGAGAAGAGTTAAAACATGAATAACACAGAAAGCTTTAGCAAAAATCAGCCGTTTGCCCAAATGCCCGAGTGATGAGTATTTCATATGCACAGAAAAGCAGCGTTTCAGTCACCCGCCGTTCAAGGCCAGGTTGGACGGGGCTTTGAGCAACCTGGTCTAGTGGGAGGTGTCCCTGCCCATGGCAGGGGGGTGGAATGAGATGATCTTTAAAGTCCCTTCCAACCCAAACCGTTCTGTGATTCTATAAATGATGGCTACAGTCCTGCCGCATGCTAGAAATTGTGTTTCTCATTATCGACAGGGAAAGTTGCCTCCAAGGAAGGGCAGAATAAGCAGTTATGGGCATCTACACAATTTTACACATATTGAAGTTGTCACATCATTCAGCATTAGGGAACAAGGAGCGGAAAAGACCCAGAGGGATACTGCTTAATCAATGCCATTACTATTTCTTCTCAATAATTAACCTCACGGTTGATTTCTGGTAATTTTGTATTAAAATAGCCACATATCTGTTCATCCAAAAACGGTGATTAAATTTTCATAAAAGCATGGCAAGTCCATTTTGTCAACTGTTACTCTAATTTTGGTGGTGGTATTAAGATGAACAGAAACTGTTGCCTCACTTTCTGTTAAGAAGATTCTCTGGGCAACCAAAAAACTGTAATTTGTGCTTAAAATGTGAGGTCTGAAGCCTGTGGGTTATCCGGTACAATGCATTTTTCTGTACACCAGAGGCTTTCACCCTGATTGACCTCATCTAATGGCACTGTTCAATAGTACGGTAAGAATAGCAGCTCCTTTATGGAGGAGCAAATAGAGGCTTATTTTAGTATCATTTCAAGAAATTACTCTTCCACCATTCCTCCCGGGTATTTTTCAGTTCCCTGTTTCTTTATGTTGCAGATAGATTACCTGTAAGATTTTTATCCATTAGAATTTCCAGCCCCTTGGGCTTCTCTTAAGTTCTTGGGATATTGCTTAGGAAAATGCATTATTTAATAGGAGCGAAGGGACAGCGATCAGCACTGTGATGATCAGGTCTGACCGTGCACACAGGGAAGTGTTATTTCTGATGGAAAACCACTTCCATATGTGCTCCTCCAAAGGTACATCCAGATTCCACCCTCATTTTGCCTAACGCAAGATACTACACCACAATATTTCACAAAACAGAATAGGAAAGGAGGTTATCGGCTTTGAATGCCCAGATCTTAACCTTGCTTTAAAAGCTGGATTTCCATACTGCCGATAGACTGATGACTCCTTAATTATATATGCTATATCTTGCAAATTAATCACGGGATCTTGAGAAGATGCAGTACATCTTCTGGAGTTTAATGGAAAATGCCTTAGGAGCAAGATTTCCTTCCATACCAGCCGGGCACTACTTTGACCAAGAGGAAAAATCACAGATAAAACAACGAGGATTACGCAGCTACACAAACGCCAATCTGTTTAAGAGACGAACGTTTGTACCCAGTCAAAACAACTTCCCAGCTCCCTTTCATATAGAGAAAAAGAATTTGCATTTTGGAAGTGTCTTATATGGTAAAAGCAGAGAAAAGCTTACATGAAGCCTATGGCATATATCTACTGCTCGTCAGTAGAGCCAAGCGCGGCAATAAACATGCAAGCTATAAAGACAGAATGAAATCCTGATAAGATCAACCGATCCGAAGCACTGGCTTTCTTGCCTTCCTGTTCTACCCGTAGGAAGACAGACTAATTGAAAGGTATTTGTTTCTATAGAAAACTGTCTATTTACACACACTTTTTTTTTTTTTTTAATGTTTGTTCCTATATTTAAAAACGCAGTTTGCATGTAGGCTGGAAAAGATTATCTCTTTAAAAAAAAAAAAAAAAATACCAAAAAACCCCCTAGGAATTTGAACATCTGTTACAAATTCTGATCTTATCAAGATTTATTTTAATGTGCAAATGCAAAAGCATTCCTATTTTTAAGGCTCAGATTTGCAGAGTTCCAAGCTCTCCTTAAGACCCCTGAAACCTGGAAGCGCCTGGGCTGCAAACTACTCATTTCCAGAGACACAAAACCAAACCAGGGATGCCTAGATCAAGCAGGAAGCGGACCATTCGCATGAGCCATAACACAGCGCAACAACAACACAGGACAGGATGCAGTGCCCCAGAAGAAACAAATCGAACCAGACACGAATGCGACTAAAACATCGCCCCGCTAAATTCCGATCTTTGTGCACCTGACGTTGACAAATACTGATGGTACGGCTGAATTTAAGCGTTACAGTGTGAGAAGTGACACACGATAATTCAGACTGGGGATAAATTAATAACAGGCTTAATCGCACGGCTGATGCCAGTGACAAAAAGGTTTTATTTTTCTTTAAAAGTCTTTTTGTATAAATTTGTTTGCCTGTATTTTGTCAAGAACCTACTATTTTGGATCAGGGTATATCCATAGGGACCAGTCGCCCTGCGCTGCCCGAGTGAATGCCCGTTTTCGGCAGCCCCCCATGCAGGCAAGCTGCTGCCTCTCTCCTCAGAAATATTCAACCACATTCACCCCAAACCAGCCCCCTACCCTGCAGGAAACTCAAGGAGTGCTGAAATGAAGTCAAACTGCCAATTACCAAAGAGATTTGATAAAAATTTATAAAAACATGAAATTACGCTCCCTACAACCACCATATGAACTGCTAGAAATTCCAGCTAGTTAGTACTTCCCAGGCCCCTTTTTGTCCAGTATGGCTTTGCCATCGTTCCCGCTGGCGCGTGTTATTAGGTTATCCCCGAACAAGTATCCGTATAAGCTAACGAGCTCGGTGCGACCGTCTACAGATGCACAAGGAGATGTTGTTGCTTTTGCAGCGAACCACACTCACCAGTGAGAACTCCCAGATCAAATGACGCTCAATCTCACGGCCATCAAAGCACTTGGGTAAAAAGTATTACAAAGCAGAAAACAAGAGATCCTTATTTGACAATACCTGCCATGACTTACAGAAGGGCTTTGCCTTAAAGATAGAAGTTAAAAAGCTTTAGAAGCTCTTCAACAAACCCTGGCCTTTGAAAATGATGGCCATTACCTATGGATTTGCATTTTTGGGCTGATTTTTTAATTGCCATTGATCTGATCACAACATCCTGACCAACCCAGTCAGGCGACAGAAGGATAACAGAGAATTTGACCAAACTTAACAGTAATGCTAGAAAATACACAGCATGCTACAAGCTTAAAAAGATTAATTTGCTGTCACGAACAAGAATCCCAAGATATTACGTGATACCCAGCAGCCACTTCCAATCCACTGCATCAACTACTCTGCAACATCAAACAACCTCAAGATCAATATTTAAAGTATTATTCCAGAAGCATTTCTCTCCCCATCCACCCTGACCCCCTTCCCATCCCTCTTGTGGGGCAGGTATCCTTGGATGGGGGGTACAAAGCTGCACACTTCTTATTCCAAATTCCCTCCGCAGAGAAAAAGCTGGTAGTGGCATAGCGAACGTTGCCTCCGATTTAGCGCAGCAGCGGCAAGCGAGAGGAGTGGGGACACCATCAGGGTTTATAACTGACATCGCTTTTGCACCGCTGCATTTCGCTCGCTTCATTTCATAAACCAAGTTACAGCTCCGCTCCGATGCCGGGCTCTCATCCGGCAGAGCAGCAGCACAAGCCTTGTGCTCCATCGCGGCCACATTTGCTTTCCTGTGATCGCTCGTGACCTCACAGAATGAGCCAAACAGTTCATCCAGAAGTATAAATAATCTGACAGAAGAAAAGCTGGGAGTTAAAATTAAGGCTGGCTCTAGGCGCAGCCTCTAGACACAACCTCAGGCAGCTTCAACCAGCTAAAACCCAACCAGGGGCTTGCACTGTATTACCAAGCAGAAAGGCGGTGGTTAATTAGGAACGTGGTTTCTTTGCTTACAAAACCAGAAAGTAGCGTTTTTGTCCTCAAATTAATACAACGTGCAGGGCAGAGGCTCCAGTTTTCTGCAAATGATTTTTCCTACCGTTCAGTCTCGGAAGCGAAGAGGGAGAAATGTGTTGGTGTTACATCAAGTATTTGGTAGAGGGGCTGAACCTTTTGACCCCTCTGCCAACAAAACCCTTCTTAAACCAAGCTGGATTTAATCCTCAATCGAATTATTCTGGCCAGCGTGAGAGTGTGCCTTGCGTGCCACCACTTCCCAGGAGCAGGAAAGCCACAGCAGAGAGTGTCCAGCAGACCCAACACGCGGAAGGCGACCGGTAACAACCCGGGGTCTGATGGCTCCTGGTTTGAGAAAGCAATACTGAGGGTTAGTCCAAGGAAGTCGTTAACACGGGTTTGTTGTTAATAAGCAGTGGAAAAAAGAATCTGATTTGCAATAACATTTATTAATGATAAATGTACATATTTACAAAGAAAAATCTGAGAAAAAATACAAAACCGAAAAAGTGTTCCAAAAGAGAGCATTTTAGGTAAAAAAGAAAGTGTTTGTAGTCCCCAAAAACTGATTCAACATGACTGTGTACCACTGCGAGGAGATCCCAAAGTGCCACAAACCAAGGCTAGTCCTTCCCTCCAGCTTCACAAACCACGACAGATCCCAACAGGGACACAAGAGAAACCACCACTGTCGGGTCCTCCAATGTCATCCACTAGTAAGTACAGACCAAAGAGTTTCTAAATGAATCCGTAACCCTTCTCTGGGCTAAATTTTTCCGGAAAGCATCCTACCTCAGTCTGTAGGTCACAACAGGCACCATCAATTCATGACCAGGAAAAAACAAAACCCAGTAAACCAGTGGAATAATTCTCAGAGTGACAAATTATTGACCCTTACGTGAAGTGAAAGACACTTTGCCCATAACCTTCTCCAGGAGCCCCACGGTACGGACACGGCAAGGCCAGTCCAACCTCAGTCCTGCAAACACGCACTACTCTCCTTCGGTGCCACGCCAAGGAAATCCACCTCTCCTCATTATTTCAGGATAGGAGGCAGATATTGAACACCTATTTTTTAGGGTCATCACTAGTTACTGCACAAACTGCAAGGGAGGAGAGCTGGTCTTAGCTTAACTCCGTAGCCTAACCCTGACCTGCCCAGAGCCCTCAGCTCATCTTCTGTTGACCCACAGGGCAAAGCGGCACACGGCAGGAGATGCAGACACTACCCTCCTTTATCTGTTCACTTTAAATACCGGAAAAGAAAAAAGGGATGTTGTTTTACAGCAACGCGCACCTCTTGAATATCACCAGTGAGCGTCGTATAGGGAGCCCGACACCTAACGCAGCCTCAGAGCCGAATCTGAGTTTCAAGCAATCGGCTCTGGCACACTTGCTGCTTCAAAATACTAACGCCCACCTTCTTCCAAAGCACGAAAGCACGAGATTCTGCGTTTTATCTGAAGTTCAGAAGACCTGATATCAGGATAAGAAAATTCAGAAAGTGAGTTTCAGGATTTCTCACGCCAACCTGGATGAGGTTACGCGCTGCGGACGTTTCCAGCTTCCCTTTGGAAGGGATAACTCAGTTCTCCATCGTTCACAGACCGGCATTGCACCGGCCACGTACGAACAGGGTGCATTAATCCACCACCGCTCGGGATCAGCGACGGTGTCGGGGCAGGGGGCCGGGGGGCTGCCAGTGCTTTGCAGCGTTTGTTCCTGAGGAAAAAAGGGAGCAAAGTACACGCGGTGGTTCCTTTACCAAAACCCTGAGACTTCTGCCCTCAAACAGAGCTAGAGCAAATCAACTCTCCCCCTGTGCACAGGTGCGACAGCAGGCATCCCGAAATCCCTTCTTTCAGCGCCGCATCCTGCATGGACGTCAAGGGAGAAGGGAGAAAACCAGGAATCAACCAGCACAGCACTGACATGTAGGAGATACGTCACGTGAAGGGAAGAGATGTATAACGTGCAGGAACGAGACCTTACGTGGACTGCCCCGGGGCACATCTGTAACTCCCTTTGCCTCACAAGCAAATGGAAAAAAAGTGGAGGAGCGAGCGGCAAAGGGGCTGGAGCACAGCGGACACATCACTGCGGTGTCGGATGGATGAGGTTTCTGTTCCTGATAAGCTACGGGTTTTCTCTGTCAGAAGAGATCCTATCCACCCGGATGAATATAGATAACTGGCCTCTAAACTGCCATAGAAATATAAAGCATTTGTTCAGGTTTTTTTATACTCTGCAGTGATAACTGTTATATAAATCCCAAAAATGTTCCTGAGCATTCTCAGAATGTAAAGTTTCAAAGTTCTTTTTGCTGATGACAACCAGCCCTATCTCAAGATTAAAAAAAAAGGCAAGAGAGAGACCATTTCAATTAAGAAGATAAGGAATTGAGTTGAAGTGACTAACAGAGTGCATCTCTCATCGCTCTGGGATAAGATACCCTGAGCACTATGTTCAAACATCACTCTGGGCAAAGATTTTTAGACTTCAGGTCCTTTAGAAATGGTAGATAGAGCTACAGAAACCATGGCTTTGCAAATGCCACAAGTATGGCTTCGAAGTACTTGTCATTGGATCGAAGAGAGAGTGTGCAGTAACCTCAGCAGTGCTCTAAGCACCATCACGGCAGCTCACCCCAGCAATGGCTTTTGAAAGGAAGCAGGTGTGTGTTTAAGCTGCTCTTCTCCAGGAAATACGGACAGAAAATGGACAGAGAGAGATCCGAACAACTCCTGTCCCTTCCCTCTCCACACCACACTGGGGAGACCGAACAGTCCCCGTTTTTCATCACATCTGTTCCAATTTTGGGAAGGAGATTCAGGCAGGGAGTCCCAGCCAGAAGCATTCCCCCGGCTTCTTCCATCCTGCATCTTCTGCACAGCACGCGGCACCTCAGCCTCCTTCCCCACCTCTCCTCTCCAGGGCCCACCTTCTCGAGATAAGTCTTCCTAAACTTCACGCCGAGCTCGCCGGAGTTCACCTGCATCCTAAGGTGTGTTTCCTAGGACGCAGCCCCATCCGCCCGCTGCCTGTGCCGAGCAGGCAGGCAGCAGGCAGGCAGCGCTGCCGACAGCTCTCCTTCGCTCCACGGTACACCTCTACAACAACCCAGTGACTTCTACACTTCCAACCGCTGAAAGAGGAAGACTGTGTGTTAAAGGCAGTGTATTAAAAAGGGAAGAATAATTTCCAATGAAAATCGGCATCCTCACAAAACAAAAGTCCTAAAGGCACAAACCGGTGAACTAATCAGAGCAGGTTACAAGAGTCATCGGAAAGATTCCTGTGAGATTAAAACGAAGGGTTTTCACTAGCAACCTAAGTTTCTGAGACAGCATTTAGAGAGCCTCGACCTGTACACCGAAAGCAAGAGAGACAGCTCAAACGGTCCGCGATACACCACGGTCCTTCAGATCAGACAGCACATGCCATATTTGCCTTACGTCTTTTTCCTGCAAGCTTATCTGCTAGCTTCCTAAATAACACTGTTCACGCAGATACAGATTTATAAAGGGTTATAAATACACGTATTTATATATATTCACACATTTTAGTCCCTGTAATAAAGGTTTATGCCTATCGCTTCTGTGCTGCTGGAGCAGCTGCCAACACTGATGGCACTGGTGGCTGTTCTCAGAAGTAATTGTGTCTACACCAATCCTCCAGAGAAAGCAACAGAAAGCAGATTGCTACCGAAAGGAGAAGCGGTTGGCTCAGCTCGGTCCCATAATTACTATATACAGAAAAGAAACCCCTTAGACACAAAGTCCCATCTTCCCTCCAGCTCGCAAACCAGTTCTGCTCAGCCCCGCTGAGCAAGTCATCTTGGAGCCTACGCAGCCCAACCAGGGTAACTCGGATAAACAGGAGCATCATCCAGACATTTACATTTGTAGGCAATAAACAACAAGCGGCATGCAACGGTTTTGTTAGAGAAGTCAAAACAATTGATGGCTTTAACATTAGAAGTGTGTCCTGATGTGGTCAAGTCAACATGCTAACAGAAGGAGACGTACCCAACAGCAGGTTACGCCATTCCTGTGACCTAAGCAAACATGCGTCAGTTAGTTCAACACAAATTAAAAAACCCACACATCTGAAGTGCACCGAGACCACCAGATTCAGAAAAATGATTAATCTATGTTTACAATAAATATTTCCTTGCAATGGGTTTTCTCCTACAACATGATGTATTTTCTTGGAAACAAGAACAGGGGTGCGAGAGGGAAGCTGCGGTGCTTTGCAAAAGGCTTCCCCCACCGGGAAAAAGAAAAGTTGCCCGTCCCTTTCTCTAAGTCAACACTAACAGCAGCATTGATAATCAACACTTTTTATTTAAACGCCAATCTCAGTTTCCTAGAAAAGGAGTGGTTATGGATTAGGTTCAGCAGATTGCTGTAAAGCCTCTTTTGGATCAGCAGGAAATGTTCTTCTGCTTGTGAACACCTTACACTTAAAACAAGCTTAAAAGCAAATATTCAGCAATTCCTACGTGAAGCCTACAGGGGCTGAAGAAGCAAATGTCTCCTCCCACGTATTTACACTCCCCGTCTGCCCTCGCACAGCCGTCGGGAACACGGTTCAGAGAATTTGTTTTTTGCACACTAGGAAACTTCAGAACGGACCTGGCAATCCATGACCACTCCTGCCAGGTCCCGGATCGCAGCTACGCAACGACACACAGCGGGATTAACGCGACAGTCGCGGGGCGTCCCTCCCTGGGACAGCGAACGACGGAGATCAAAGACCAGGACAAGGAAGATGCAGCAGAGGCTACGGCCAAGAAATTCAGGAGCTTTGGTCTTGAGGTTTCAACATGACCCTGTTGCCACTCAGAGAAAGAGCAGCCACCAAACAGTCAGTGCTACGACCAGGAGAAAGGACATCATAAAAGGAATACGTGGAGAAGGAAAAATGCTAGAGTACAGATGACATTTTTTGAGTGATTTCTGCTCTTCAGGAATTGGAATAGAAACCTTTGGAAGAGTTTCTTCACTTGCTTGCCGGGGAAAGGCTGTCTCAGTAGGTATCTCCTGCTTTTTTAGTTTGTCTTCATCCTGCACTAACAGAGGACGTTCCTGTGTCTGCTTTCGTGGTAGAAGATCAAGAAAGACAGAGAGAGATGAACAAAAATGACAGATGGAAAGTGCCCAAAACGATACTTGGAGGTGTGCAAAGCGTTAGGACAGCCTTCCTCTCAATGGAAAAATAAACTATCCTGGAGAGCAGAGCCGCTGGTGGCTTGGGTCACACCAGCCTTAGAGCTACAAAATCCAATTCTCTCTGCAGAGCTCATGAACATCTGGATCAGAATCGTGTGTGTTTTGTCACAAACCTCTGGATCATGACCACGTGTGTTTTGCACCTGCCCTCCCAGAAGAGCGTATGCTCAAAACCTACTGAAGCGTTTTGGAATTGGAATGGTTGGGAAAAAAGTTTGAGGCATTAGAAATAGAAATGGTGTAGTACAAAATGTGGTCTTTGACAGCTTCCTATTCTACAGTGCCCTTAAAAAATAGCATTTGTTAAATATCGTTGAACATCCAGACTGCAGTGCAGATACAAAATGCTTTTTCAAAGTTCTGACGACAGTATCAAAATTTCAATTGTTTCGAAAATTCTAGTGGAACAAGTGAAAAACTGTTAGGTCTTAGAAACCCCGAGTGTGGAACAGGCAGGATGGCAGTAGGAGCGCTGCGAGCTCCTTAAATTTTCCTCCGCATTTTAGCACTTTTGTTTCTGGAGTCTAAAGAATGTAAAAAAAATACAGAATGAGTAAATCATCACGTAAGATCATGCAAAGGCTCTAACGCTTTTGCTGAATAAAGAAAAGATTGTGGGAAATGTTGCTGTTTAGTAACTCTCCAACCCTTTAGTTTGCCAGACCTGGGCAAACCCAAGCGTACCTAGGAGAGGAAAAACTTGGCTCTAAGCTCTCTCAGTTGAGCTAGCCTCCTCTGATCAGTGCGGTATTTTGGGACTGGTTCTTTGCACACCCCTAAGTGATGAGTATTGGGGAGAAAGTAGCTGGGAGACTGGGTAGCAAAAGAAAATATAAAATGCAAGAGTAACGTGATCATTAAAACAAAAAAACGGAAAGAAAGACAACATAAAAAGAACAGGGTACAGTTAAACTTTCATAATTGCTTTTCTTGCCGAATACACGGTTATATCTTTTCATGCAGCTTTTTCGAACCAGCCATGCACCAAAATAAGCAAAATCGAAAGCTGCAAAAGCTGCAGCAGTGCAAAAGTCCTCTCGGTGTGAGTTATGAAACTACCTCATGTAGCCAAAAGAAAAAAAATGTTATCCAGCAGCTGCTGTTGGGTTTTTGCTCGGTGCCATTGCAATAGCAAAAGTCTGGTTCAGAAGCACATATCAGAACAGCAGCTTTACCTCAAGCCCACCAACCTGTCTCTCAGAAGATAGGACAGTGACTTTCTTGACCTGGACACACAAAGCGTGTTAAGGTTCAGTTGTCTTGAAATAAAACATATAGGTACAGCAGAAAAGCAGCCCCTGGCAGAATACCCTTTGCCCACTACAGCAGGGTGAAGGTACCACCGTGAACAGGAGAAACAGGATTGCTTTGCGCCGTGAGTCACCATCCTTAAATACGTGCAGGTGAAGGAAAACGCCCTCCCTGGTAGGTGCCTCCCAAAGATGCATTTCTGGAAGGTCACAGCAGAACGTGTCCACCTTCACCTCAGAGCAAGACCACCTCTGATAAGATCAGATTAAGAGGGAATTTCCAGAAATGCAAATCCAGGGCTGACACCAACCCTCACGTCGCTGTGGGCCACTGCAGCCTTAGATGGGGAAAGCCCACCCCATCCAGTTATCGTGAATAGCAGTTCCCCCAAGACCTCGCCATGCAGTCACCTTGCAAGAAATTCTCCATGATAACCAAGAATACCATTCCTGAACTGCAGTTGTGGAGCTCGAGAGCCCCTGCTCTGTCCCACCCGCGCATCCATAAACCACGTGGCACCATGGGCAGAGCTCGGCATCGCTCTGCTGCCCCAAATTCCTGCAGAATTTACACTGAGACTCAGCAACCAAAGAGGAAAGCCCATGCATGTGTTCAAGAGGGTAATTCCAAGGATAACGATCAACCCTCGTGAGTTCATTTTGGAGGTTTTGTTTGTCTAGCGGAGGGGGAAGCCCTATAATTGTCGTGGCTTTTCTCTACACTTTGAGGAGCCTGTAGTAAACTTGGCCGTTAAAACCCCTTGTACCTGCTCTGATAACCTTCCATCCATTGCAAGATTGTTTCTGTTTAAAAAACTATCTCCCTTGCAATGGTTTGAAGATGAAATGCAAGCTTATCTGCAGCGCTGTGGGCACAAGGGGAGAAGCTAGGCTTAAACCAGGAGAGAGTCTACGACTGCCACCACTATAGCCAGGATGCAGTTTTTCAGTTGTAATGAAAAATTGCATTTATTATTTAAGAGACTGATTACCGCGGGCTCTAACTACAGTTTTACTCACAAGCTTTAAACCTGAGCTAGGTAACACCAGCGTTAAACAGAGAAGCTGTCTGTTACCCAAGAAGAAAGCAGTTGGCAGACAGATCTCTGCTGCTCCAACTTGGTTTCTTTGAAAAATTACCTTTTTAAGGAGATTAGCAGGGAAACTGTGAATGTATGTGGCTACTAACACCCAGGCACTGTTCCTGGAAGGAGAAAGATTTCCATCACGTATGAACAGCCCTGCTGTAGCCACCTGAGGAGTCTTCTTGAAGCCTCCACAGCAGATCAGCACCTGCAGATCCTAATGCAAGACTAAACCCAATGACATACTGGATTAACTGGAGAATAAAGTGACTCTTGAAAACTGATACTATCCTAGTGCTTCTCCACTGGATTACCTGCAATATTATCTCTGAAGTAACAATTCCCTTCAATTTAGGTGTTTGGGGTTTGTTGGGTTTTTTGTTGGGTTTTTTTGGGAGGGGCACATTTTGGGGAGACATGTCCCCTGGCACCAGGAATATGCCAGTCCCTAAAACAGCCACGTGAAGCAAAGTCTAGCAGCACGGATGACAGCGATGCTAGGAAAAGCAGCATCAAAACCAGGTGAAGAATTCCTATATTCTTTTCTACCAAAAAAAAAAAAATCACACTTTTACGACTAAAGCACCAATTCTCTCAGTGACCGTTATACATGTTAAAAGTCAATATTAACTATTAAAATTCAATATAACTAAAAACTAAGGGGAGCTGAGGCTGAACCCCAGGTTGCAAAGCTGTCCCTTAGAACAAGGCAGTGCACCGACACCCACGCGCCGCCGAGGTACTCACTCCATCCGCTCCCGTGGGAATCTGCCCGTTGACGTTGAGAGTTCGGAAAGGGGAGTGAGTGGACAAACGTTTGTCCCATTCACTCGGCCGAGGCTCCGGGACGGACTCCATAAAGTTCTTCTTCAACTCACTGATGTTGGCGTGATGCTTCTTTATTTCTTCTTGGGTCTTATCTAGATCCTATTAGTAAAAGGACAGGACAAATGAAGAGACGCGGAGGTGACACCTGCCATTGCCTAGGCTGCCGCATAGCAAAGCTGCGCTCAGCAGAGTTGTTGCCGACTTCCATCAATTGCGCTCACACTGCAAACACACAAAGGGAACGTCCTCTCTCCTCTTGCCTCTTGTATTAATCGGGATAAACTGCAATCGGCACGGAGAGGGGTCTCCTCCAGGAGCAGGACGTGCCATCGGTTCATCTCAAGCTACATCAAAAGAGATGATAGCTGAGATGTAATCTCACGGGTTTTCCCCGTATGGGATTTTTTTAAGTTGCAAGACTTTGTTTGTTTGGCTTATTTAATTTAATGCCTTTAAATTGGGTGGGTTTACTTTTTTTTCCCTTCTGCTAGCCTGACTACTCACAGATATAAATGCAATTAATGTTTAAGAAAACGTTTTCCCAATTTGATTTATTCTCTTCCTATCTATTCTCTTTCACCCTACCAGGAATTACCTTTGGTCCCACAACACCCCCATTACCTTTTTTCTCCCTCTCATCTCATCCCTCCCAGGAGCTACCACAGGAGGTTTTAGACTTCTGAAATGAAGATGAGATGACAGCCCTCTAAAATCAAACTGAGAATTTACTTTATGCCGGATCAATCGAGAAACTCCTGCTAAAACACTTCATCTGGAAAAAGCCAGATTTCTGCTCTGTGATGCCAGTTTACAGCATAAATGCACAGACTTCAAGGCAAGTCAGCTCTCTTCAACTTGTTTAAAAATAGCTTTTCCTTGCAAGCAAAACAGAGTTTGTTGAAAACAAAGCTTTTGCATAAAAGAGGCTTAAGCCAAACAACAACTTTTCTGGACAGTGCCAAAAAGCAGCAAGCCTCACTCGTTACAAAGGGGGAAATTAAGGCCAGTAAAAGCATCCCTGGGAAACTTCACTGTTTCTGTGCTTTTAGTTGGTACTCAGCCCATTGATTTTAGAAGATGGGAGAGCAAATGCATCCCTAAAGGAGGCGTCGTCCCCCCAAAATCTGCGTCCCTGCAGCTTATCCAGGACACATCGCCCTCCCTCTGCAGGGCTATAGCCCCAAACGCCTCATTAACAACTTTTGCTCTTTTTGGCACGGTTTTGGGGGGGAAAAAAAAAACCCAAACAGTTTTGGCATCCCTCCTGGATGAAAGCACAATGCAAGTGCCTGCTAGTTAGGAGAAAAAAAAAAAAAAAAAAACAAACACCAAAAAAACAAACCCCACCCAAAAGCTGCAAAACTTTTAAAATTGAAATTAGGAGAAGGCAATTAGTACACTTCAACTTTCAAGAGATACCAACAGGGAAACCCTACCAGCTGCTGGTGCTGCAAGTTTGAGTAGAAACACGTAACACAGGAACAGAGGATCAGAAGCCACAAAACGTCTCCCGTAACGCAGTGTATTAAAAAAAATAAAATATATGATTGGCATGATCTGTTCTGAGACTGTGCTTGGGCAAAACCAAGTGTGAAGGGCTCCCAAAGCCGAAGGGAACAGCTGTACGTAAAGGGATGAAATAGCTTCTCGCCCGCTCGCAAGCCACCCGTGGCCATCGAGCCCCCGCGTCAGCTCCAAGGGGACCCGGCGCCAATGCGGGATGGGGCCCAGGGGAGCGTTAAAGATGCTGCAAGGCAAGCAAGCGTTGGGAGGAGACTGCAACATCACAAGCATCGCTGCAACGCCGGCTGCAACATCCAAAAGGAGGAGGGACTCGCTCCTGTCCAAAGCGACGTGGTGGCCTGAACGTCACAGAGGTGACAATTTCCCCCACAGCTTCTCCTGGATTTTGCGTTTTCACAGATTGTCTTTTCCCCCGGGAAAATAATTTATTTCAAGCAAGGATAAACTTGTAATTGAGGCCGCCCCCCGGCCCCGATTCATGCCGCTGTGAGCACCCAGCGGGTCCAAGAGCAGACCTGAGCTCTGCCAATCATATATTTTGGGTAAGTATGAAAGAATGAAAGTCAGAAGAGGTAGAAGGAAGAATGCCTGCACATCGTCATGTTTACTGTTAACATGCAAAAGCGTATTTTTTTTGAAAAAAAAAAAAAAAAAAAGGTCTTTCATGCACTAGCATGCGAAAACAAAGGCAGCAGCAGGAGAGGAAGAAAAAAAGTTCAGCGCAGATGCAGAAGGTCTAGGCAAACGCAACTGAAAAAAGCTTCAAGTTCATACAAACCTCCAACATTAAATTGCTATGCCTGATATAAATGTTTTCACCATCTAGCCTCTTTGATCTTTTCTGTGAAAATGAAAGAAAAGGGGGAAACAAACAAACAAAAAAAAAAAAAAGAAAAGCACAAAAAATTAAAAAGTTGTTCTTGCGGGATTGACAAATTGGCAAATTAAAAAAGTTAACTCAACGTTGGGAGCACAGCGCTGGGCCAGCGTGGGGTGAGGACCCAGCCGCAGGGACGCCGGCGTGGGACCACCACCAGGAAATGGGGGTTCTTGCTGATGGAGAATGGGGAAATGCAATGAGTCCTTTAAAGAGACAGCTCCCAGGGGGTTGTCGGCTTTTGCCTTGATTTATATTGCTCGCCACAACGAGACAGTTTCCCGGTTTTCTGTGGAAGCCTTTCACCAAGTCACAACTTCGTACTCCTGACAGTGATGCATGCCCACCCCAGCGTACGAGGCCGTACTGCCTGGTGCCACTTTCACAAGGTCTCAGTGACTGTGTCTTAACCACCTCTCCCATCTTGGGTATGTCCCCTATTGTTCAATCAATACAAAAAAGGCATTATACCTTTTTTTTTTTTTTTTGCATTTCCTGGAATGCACACTATACAGTTTTCTTTGGTTTCTAACTAAATTTGTTACAGAGAAGCAGAGGTAAATTTTCTAAATCAAACCAAGTGTGTTCCTCTTGAACATTCAACAAGAATAATTTTAGCAATCAGACTGTCTATGGGACAAAAAGATGTTGATTTTGAAATCAAATATTCAATAGTTGCAGTTTAAAAAAAAAAAAACAACAAACAAAAACCCAACCCAAAGCACATGAAGAAATTGGAGCACTGTCTTTTTAAACAGGTTACAGATGCATGGATGATATGGCAAATTTGTTTGGTGAAAGTGTAAAATGGCTAACCTTCCTCATTCTTATCAGTTCTTCCTCTTTTTCTGCAGGCTGCTGCTGTTGGGCAGTGATAAAAAAACAAAAAACAAAAAAGTTGTTGGTTCACTTAAAACTATGTTGAACCTCACTGGTTAACCTTAAAAAAATGTGAGCAACCTAACTGAATTATTAGCACAAACCTGGGGCTGGTCACCATTCGTGGTGGGTACTGTGACCTCAATGTGCGTTTTCCTCACCTACATTTAAGAAATAAATTGGTAAAAACATTTCTTGTTAGTAGACTTGTTTCAAGAGACCACTGAGTTTCAAAACACAGCTGCATCTAGTTGGTTTTGAAATACCGGGTGAACATGCAAAAACCAACATGCAGTCCTCCGGAAAGAGTTAATGACACCGCAGCTCTCCCACAGTCTGTTAGTCAACAGCACATTTACAATAATTCCTTCAGCTTGAGAATTATTTGCATTTGAAACCAGTGCTCTCTAGCGCTTCTGAAGACGGGCTTCCCCCTTGCGTTAGCTTTGCCAGGCAACGTTTCCAAACTTTCTTTGCAGCTGGATCTCCCAGTGAAATCCGGCCCCAAAGCAACATGCTCAAATTAACACAGACCTTCTCAAAAACAGAAAATGATTTGTTAGGCACAGATATTATGGTCACAGAGGCAGTTAAGAAGAGACCTGTCTACAAAATCAAGCCTAACATCACGAACTAAGTTCTTTACTGTCCGTAAGTAGAGAGCCAAGGTTGTCTTAACGCTTTAAGGGAAGTATTTTAGGGAAACTGGATCGCCAAACACTCTGAAGGCAAAAGCATCAGTGGGTGTTAAGTGATGCAGCTATATTTGAGAAACAGGGTAAATTTGGCATGTTCAAATCCACAATTTCCCCCCCCATCTCCAGTTAAAGAAAAAAAAAAATCCAATGTTTAAGAATTCATGAAAAAACCCTGTAATAAGTGAGATGGGATGAACAAAATATATTTGTTCTCCGTTTAATGCTAGGGAGGGTGAGCAGCCGTGCAGCAACAGCATCACAGGAACCGTGTGCCACGACGCACGCTCCAAAGTGCCATCCTGAAGATTCCTTCAGTGTTTTCATTTAAAAATTACAGGTCACACAGGCCACAAAATTTTTTAAAGCAACTGTTCTTTCTTCACCTTCATCTCCCAGCCTTAATTAATAGTGGTCTCCCCTGGAGCATGTCCTACAAGACCCACTGCGTGGTATGTTATAGCAAAAATGTGGCTCCAGTAATGCTAAGAACAGCTAAATATTCAGAGTAATGTGAAAATTGTATCTTGAGACATACACCGCTGCTGCAACATTGGAAGGTTTCAGTCAATAGGATTTGCACAGTAACATGAACAATAATTTTTCACATTATTTTCACTTCCGAGAACAAAACACACAGATCAACATCAGCAGAGGTCTCAGACATTTGTAGAAAGCTGAAATAATGCTTAAAAAATTTTTCATTTCAACAATAAACCCCCAAGGTCTCAACAGTGCCGTTCACAACTAAACTTTTAGTCCAGTCTGCAGAAACACATTAACAGCTCTCCCAGAGAAAGCCTATCAACGTAAAAAACATTTGCGTTCAGATGCTGGGCTGTGGACCAGATCCGTATCACTGATTTCACTGGAATTGCTCCTGCTGTCGTACCAGGAATCGGCAGAGACAGCTTAGCAGCGGGTGAGCTCAAAATTCAATTACCATGAACTTCCGTGCAACTCTTGCCAGTTTTGTTTTTTTTTAACCATCTATCAGTAAGTTGCGTTTAGTTTGACTGCAGCCACCAAAACCCAGCCGTCCTGAACCTCTTCCTTCCTTGCATCCAGAGGGTCAAGGGCTGGGGTTTCCCCGGGACCCAGACCCCCGTACCTCACTCCCACCCAATGCCTGGACGAGGAATAAACCCCTCGCTGCCCGGCGGGGGAAGGTGTACAGAGCTGCTGCTCCGGGGCGGTTTCTAGAGCCGATGCTCCAGCCTGGCACAAGCGCAGCCTCTTCCAAAGAGATCTAACATACCTTTGATGCATCGGTTGGCTCCGGCTTGGCTTTCTCCGGCGGGATTTCTTCACGTCTCACATCAGGTTTTGCTGCTTCCTTTTCTACTTTAGAGGCAGCAACCACATCCTTGGCGGCGGGCTTAGCTGGGACTGGTTCTGCAGCGTGGCTCTGAGCGATGGCTGGGGCAGAGGTGGGACGGGGACTCCTCTCGGGGGTTATCACGGCCACTGCTGAGGATGGGGGAGAGACAGACAGGGACAAGGTTGAGAGCAGGCAACATTTCTAAAGCACCGGGCAAAGTCTTTCCAAATTACAGGGCTGTCGTTTAAAAAGAAAGGGAGGAGGAGGAGGAAAAAAAGGGAAAAGAAATAAAGATGTTGAGCAAAGCAGCTTGTGCATTTAGTACGGGAAAGTTTGAGATTATTTTCCTTATGGTTTAAATAAAACAAAATAAAACCCCACAACAGATGGTTTACAAAAAGCAAGCTTGCACTCTGCAGAGAAGCCACACCAGAAAGGCAAATCTGTTTTTGACACTGTGCCATCGATTTCTGGGTCCTTCGCACACAACAGACACAGAAGTCCACCCCAATGCAGCCATTAAAATAGAAACACTTAGAGCTGAGGTGAGTTCTTGACTCATGGGCATCTCCTCAACCAGAAACGGATGGTTTCTGGAAGGGCAACACAGGCTCTCCCCCCATCTCCCCAGTCTTTTCAGCAATTCAGACCAAAAAAATAATCCACAAGCATTGCTCCATAAAACTTTACAGCAACTTCCAGGTGGGTTTCAAAGCAGGCTGGGGCTGCGTGTCCGACATGGGTATCTCCTGCTGCAGCCCCAGGCACCGCTGCGAGAAGATACCCAGCATCTCCAGATCAGTGACAGTGCAGAAATGAAGAGCATGCTGCCAAAAAGCATCTTTCCGGGGGATGACGGTCTTAAATACAAGCACTAGGTACACACAAAATCAACTGCCTACTCTTTCCTTCAATTCCTGATTTCCCACACAGTTCCCCAACCCTGAAAAACCTGACACCTCTGAAATATTCAAGCCAATACTGTGCAACAAAGTAAGCCCTGATTAGTTCACTGTGTGTACCTACAGACGCAGTAAGCTATTTAGTTCTCCTGACGCTGGTTTTTATAGCCGTTCCACTAAAAATATACCTAGTCACCGGAAAGAATTTCTTTGATGTGGTCTCATACTCCTAAAATCACAGTTCATGCAGCAAGGGTCACACTGTGTAACCTACCCCAGCCAACGCTGGCTTACCAGTGTCCATCCAGCTAGTCAAAGACACTAGAACATTTGGCATTAAAAAATAAATTGTAGTTTTAAGTAACTCCTTAGTAAGATTTCCTGTTTCACTGAAAAGATATCTCATCTGTGTGTATAAAACATCTACAGAATAAAGTATCCATGTGGCCAAGAACATACAAAAAGAACCTGATTTTTCAGAGACTGAAATCACAACTTTTAACACAAACTCCTAGACATCATGTCTTGCTGAAAATCCACCCTAAAACCCCAAACCACCACCGCCATCTCTGTTATCTCCCCCCTCTCCGGCCCGGCAGTTCATTTCTGTGAGCCAGACATGGTGTAATCCTTTTGGAAGGACAACCCATGCCACGTCCCAGTGTTATTTATGCCACGGAAGCGGTGACAGCCGCCGGGGAGGCCGTACAGAGGGACGGTGAGACGGCAGGGACAGTCGGGATTAGGAGGATGCCGGGTGTGCAAAGCCATCGTGGTGGTACCTGACTCCTTCGGGATCGGCTCTAGTTCTCTCATCACCAGCATTTTTTCTTCCTCCTCCTCCTCCTTCTCTTCAACTGGGCTTATCTCAACACTGCCAAGAGCACGTTTGGCTAAAAAAGTTATGGACGTGTTAAAAAGCCACCTCGAAGATGAAGTAGCAAAGGAAATAACTGCCATCAGTAAATCCGCACGGCCACCTCTCCTGCCTCTCGCAGTGCTTCAGAGCACCAAGACATGAAGGAAAAATAACAACAGATACCAAGCTTTTCCTTTGCCATTCAACGATGAGTTCCATGCTGTCCAGAACTGCTTTATTTTAGTTATTTTTTTCTTGACCTTTGGCTATTTTGACGTACAACAGTTTAAACACAGTAAAAAGCACTGCTCCAAAATACGAGATTTAAAATATCAATCATCATCACCCCAGCCAAGAAAAACATCCCTACAGGGAAAAAAAGTGTCAAGAGGTGGAGAAAGTGCAGGAGGTGAATGAGAAGGGGCAGTTGCAGAGGAGACCCCCGGATGTGCCCAGGTCTGACACTGGCTGATGTCCGCCCCATGGAACATCCTCGAGTCTAAGCGCAGGGGCTGGTTTAGTGTTTTTCATAATAATCAAGAAAATAGGTGAAGTTCTCAGTTACCGCCACGGCTTCAATCTCTTTTTCCTGCAATGACTAACCAACTCTGCTTTTAATTATGATTAGGGTGGATCTGTCTGCAGCAGTGAAGTTGCTCTGAAACCCCTCCCCAGCTAGGGAAGAACCAGGCTTTCTAGCGAAGAAATAAAGCGGAGTGTAGGTCACCTCCGGCAGTCCTGGAGCACGCAACCTGATTTTCAGGCACCGCATGTTCCTAAAGCTCAGGAGTACAAACTTCACAAGAAGGGACAGTAACAGAGAGGGGTTAGGAGGCCACTGCACGCTCATTTCAACACGCAGGCACACAGCCAAGCCGCGGCACGGCACCTCCTCATCTCACCCAGAGGCGCACCCCGATAAAGCAGCGCTCGCGTTATTACAGCACACTTGCAAAGCCGGGTGTGATTTTAACGGCAACGAACACCACTGCAAACGATGCAACCTCTGTCCTACGGCACTGCATCACTTCAACCCAGCGGGTCACAGCACGGGCGGCCACGGGAGCCGCACCGATGCCAAACGCCGCTGCGGCTGTACCTGACCGTGTCTGCAACGGCTCCGGTAACTTTGGCTTGGCAACAGGAACCTTAACCACCTCTACCTTCTCCTCCTCCTCTTCCTCCTCTGCAATGGGTTTCATTTCAAAAGTTTCAAGAGCGTGTTTGGCTAGAAAGAGGTTTGCACGTGTTAATAGAGTGGTGGGAGAACCGTGCGAACACACGACGGTCACCACAGCAGAGGAAAGCGCGAAGGGAGATCCCTCTCCAAGGCAGCGGCTGAGAACAGCAAGGAGATTTTTAAACCAGGCAGCTTAATAGTAATTTCTCACCGCCCAATTGCGTATCAGTCTTTCTAGTGCTGCCAGGCCCAACAGTGTATTGGATGAGAGAGGAAAAGAACACCAGAAGTAAGCTTTTTTTAGGCTTGCTGCCCAGGCAGGGATACGTGGGGACACGCGAAGGGCTCTCCAGTGCGGTGATAGGATGGGCTCTGCCTGCAAAGTCTGGGGAGATGCAGGTGCTGGCTGGTAAAATCCAGGAAAAACACACCCAGGCTCCTCTAGATAAAAACCTACAGGAAAACTAGCAGCTTTAATTAAAGCATACTTGAGTGACCAGCTTCAAATCTAAAAATTAAGAACATACAGCCATCTATCCTGGTGTCTTAAATGTTAATTCTCCACCTTCTGTTTTTACAGCATCAGACTTTCCCTGCCAGGCGATGCTGACTAGTGAGAATTCAAGGCGAGACAGCGGTGGGGAGACAGTCTGCCACATTACTTTATGAAAGCTTGGTCTTAGATTTCATACCAGAAAACCAGCGATATCAAAAGCGCGCTGTAAAAAAAAAAAAAAAATCAGGGTGGAAGAAGGGAAGTGGAGCAGTACACAATGCATTTGTGTATAAATTATCTCCAGCCCTAATTCACCATAGGCTTTCGCTATTTAAGCGACAAAGACTACAAATATTTGACAACACCTCTGCTGTGATATGCTTATTAGTATTCAAATATGCTGTTGTACCTACACACCTCTTAAGGGCATTAATATTTATTAACAGTACTTATCTTAAGCAAAATACAAGCTCCATGTAGCAAAATGGGCGGCATTTCTCAAACCACCAAAAAAACCCAGAATAGGCTTAAAAAATGGCAAGCGGGTCCCAGGATGAAGAATTTCAGAAGCTTTACAAGAAGTTTCAAGATCAAACTTTAAAGTTTTCTAAACCACATTTACAAAAACACCCAAATTTAGTAAGGAGATAGTTCTCAAGTGTCAGCACATCCTAAACTTTTCCCCACCTCCCCGCAAGAATTACAGACTAACGAGGTGCAAGGCGGAAATTTAACGAGTGTCCCAGAGCCGGGGCTCTGCCGGGCCGTCTGTTCTCTGACTGCGCAACTCTTCTTGCAAAGAAACGAAAAAAGAAAGCCGCCAGATTTGGTGAAACTTTGAGTTGTCAGGAACAAGCATGTAAAGGATAGGAAAGGCGCTGCAGAGAGTTGTAGCCACCACCACAGCTATACCTGGCTTCTCTCGGATCTGATCCACGGGTTTTGGTTCGGGAACCTCAACCACCACCACCTCCTCCTCCTGCTTCTCTTCCTCTACGGCTCTGAACTCAACTTTTTGAGTCGCACGTTTAGCTGAAGAAACGGGGCACATGTTAACGACTGCCCACACAGCAGATGGAAAAAGGCTGCAGACTTCAAGGGGGACAGAAGCGTTACGTTCACAGGCTGCTCTTTTCCAAGCTCTGACATTCGGGTGCAGGATTGCAGCAGCGATTTCTCTACTTATCTGGGGTCGTAACAGTCTACAGGTCATAGCCGAGGGCTGGTCCCCTCACCTCCGTGCATCGTGCCCGGGTAGCCTCGCACGCCCAGACTGCAGGCAAGCAGGTATTTTGCTTTGCTGCCGTACGGAGCTCAAACCAAGCAGCCCTTTCCCTCTTGGCTCTGAGGCATGAAGCCCAGGCTCAGGGTGTTGTTGAGCCCTGTAAACCCATGCCAGGCGCAGGGGCAAGCTGGCTGCTGCTGGCCACGGGGCGCTGGGACAGCCCTGCTCCCTCCTGGGTTGCAGAATTACCTCAGGGCTCAAAGCAGCGCTGTTCCTGCTCTGTCAGGTGCCCTTGGTGCAAAGGGATGCTCCCCTTTGTCCTGGATCCTCTCACTACAAAGGGATGCTCCCCGTTTGCCCTGGATCCTCTCGGTGCACAGGGATGCTTCCCCTTTGTCCTGGACCCTCTTGGTGCAAATAGATGCTCCCCCTTTGTCCTGGATCCTCTCACTACAAAGGGATGCTCCCCTTTGCCTTGGATCCTCTCGGTGCAAAGGGATGCTCCCCCTTTGTCCTGGATCCTCTCGGTGCAAAGGGATGCTCCCCCTTTGTCCTGGATCCTCTCGGTGCAAAGGGATGCTCCCCCTTTGCCCTGGATCCTCTCGGTGCAAATAGATGCTCCCCCTTTGCCCTGGATCCTCTCGGTGCAAATAGATGCTCCCCCTTTGCCCCACATCCTGTTTTTACAAGCACCCCACAATCCCAATCAAAGGGAGCAAACTTAGGCACTCCCCCTTCCATGCCTCTCCTCCTCTAGCCTGCTGCTATCCAGCTCTTTTAAAAATGTCAGGGATGAGCCCACCTGATCAAAAGGCCACAGACTTCAACTTTAGCATTGTTTTAACAGATGCTGAAAAGGTTTCAAACAGTCGTGGCAAAAAATCTCCCCCTCAAGGAAAACTACATAATTTGAGAAGCTATGTTAAACAAAACAAATCCCAGAATAGCTTAATTCCAGATTTGCTAAAAGGAAAATATGTTGAGATTGAATGAGGAAATATCTTTACAACCAGAACTTTGCCATGAGCCTTCAGCACCCAGTCAGTCAATTCTTGCTAGTACTACTATTGGTCTGCATTTTATATCCAGGTCTTGTATTAAACAGAGAAGTTATGCTTTTTCTCTTTTTTTTTTTTTTTTCAAAGCAGGGAATTTAGGTGGTATTTAAGGCGTATTTCAGCATCCTACTGAATCCAGCCACGGAGAGAGAAGAGGCACCAGACACTCACCTCCGTCGAGGCTCCTGGAGGCTCGCTTACTTGCCGTCCGCTCGAACTGGGGAGCGGGTCGGTCGATCAAGGCACTCGCCTGCCTCGTCTGCGCCTGCGTCCGGCCGCTGTAGCGGAACTTGGAGCCCAGCGCCAGGAACCTGCTCTTCGGGATGGCCTCGGTGGAAGTCAGCCTGAAAACCACACGCACGATTTAAAAATCATACCTCCAAATCTCGGAAGCGGCTGGTAAAGCAAAATTAAAATACAAATTAAAGAAGTCTCCTGCATACATTTGATTAACAAAACAACATGCGCTAACAATAAGCCCCACATTTACATAAGCTAGAAGACCTCAGTCTTATGTATCTTATGAAGTGGAAGCTGCTTAGAAATTTACTGCAATATAAACACTTAATGCCTCTGCAACCATTTCACTCCAATTTCTGTGGAAGCCTAAGGAAGACTGAAGGAGTGCTCATATTGAGCAGCTAATCTAAAGCGTTAGTTATTCAAAGTGAGCCTACTGTTTAGAAAACCCACCTGAAAAACGTGTGATGTTCAACACATACTTTCCACAGTTTCTTCGCTGCCCGGTAACTTGGTAGCTTGAACCCGATTGTACTTTCATACTGTTCTTGCTGCGGAAAATACAAGTTATTTAGGTATAACAAGAAATACATGTGGCAGGAGTCCAGTTTCCAGCCCATCGACCTGTTCTGCTCCAGCACAAACTGCTGGTCTAGCCCAAGAGCAACCGAAATCACTTCATGATGTGCAGGAGGAGCTCTGGTCCAAGAAAAGACAGGGCTTGGTCCACAACCCCCACGAATTGCTCAGGAGGCACCGGGATTTACAGAGGAGCGTGCTGTGCATTTTGCAGCCATTCAGACTCATTTACCCCTCCATCATGCTGCCCAGCTGCGGGATGGGGTCAAAAACTGACTTCCCCGCAAGGCTGGGTCATGACAGTGGAAGAGGAGGAGGAAGAGGAGGAAAGGGGCAGACCCCCATTGTAGCCTCTCTCTCCATCACGTTTCTAGTGACCAGGCTGCTCCGCGGAGCTCCCCGTTCACCAGAGGCAGCGTTAGGGCAGTCGCCCCCTGCCAGCTGCAGTTTAAGTGAAAAGCTATGCGTCTGTATTTTTTTTTTTAATTTTTTTTAATGAAAGCGAGACAAAGAGCCTTTGTCTTGCTCCGTTTCTAAAAAAAGGAGTTAGTCCTCTCCCAGTTTCAACAATGAACTTCCCACCAGTTTCCTCTGGATGCTGGGAATACCACACAGTGCCAGGAGGTGGTGCTGGATGACACGTTGTTTAAACTGTCACCCGCTGGTTTATAGCTTCGGCAAGGTCAGCGGGCTCTACCTGAACTTAATACCAAGCCAGGATCAGAAACTCTATGGAGTATAAAATGCTCATTCAGAGAAAAGCTTGCTCCCTCCCCGCACTGTGTTTTAGTGAAGCATACACGTTGGTAATAATCAGAAGGCAATTAAAGAAGACACGAGCACAAAGAAGTCAGGACGTACCTCCCCTGGCCGAATCTTAATAAAGAAGCTGCTGCGTTTGTAGGAAATCTTCAGGACTTTGGGCCAAGGGAAGCGGTTGATTCTCAGTTTATCTTTGTAAACAAGAAGGCCACTGGAACAGACTCCCAGAGTGATATCCACTCCTTCCAAGTCCTGGGAAAGCAGATGAGGATTTAAGCAGTGTCAGGGTTACAAGTTTCAAGTCAATGTCCGCCTTCCAAATCACCCCTGTGGTCTTCCCCTAAATTCATCTCCCCGTCACCCAAACTTCAGCTTCGAGCTCCCTATGCAGCCAGGGCCAGGCTTGCTTTTCCTTCGCCTTTCTCCTTACAACCTCCTGCCTTCCGCTGATCTCTCCTGCGATGCTGTTTGCTCGAGGGGCTGACCTAGAGTCTATCCTGCGTTTCTCTGAGCAGGGTGGCTCACCTTGCAGGGTCAGAGCCTTATATTCGAAGTTCCTCAAAGCAAGGACCTGTCTACATCAAGCAGCTTTGTAAAGCTGCCTGTAATATATATATAAATATATACTATATATAAAAAATAAGCAATCAGGAAGAATCCCTTCTCTTGCAGGAATGCTTGAGGCATTTCTGCTATGTGTCTCTTTCCGTACCAGTAGCCAGCTGACTGCCTCTATCTTTCAAAAGGAGCCTCCTGAAATAGGTAAGCTTGCTCCTACAAGGGAACGATAATCAAATTACAAAATCCACAGGCAGGTGCACACACGCTGATTCGCACCTTGGCTTGGTGAAGGTCGACTCCATACATAGACAGCTTTTTTGCATTCTCAAGAAATTCCAGGTCTGCTTGGGCTGGAGTCATGGATCTGGGGAAAGAGAGAAAGGGCTTGGTATTCCCATAACTGTTGCTTTTAGGAGGGGACAGAGCAGACTTCACAAAACCATTTACTTGTTAGATTTTCCTTTGCTTTCAATACAAACAAATTTGCGCCCAGATGATGGAATTATTAAATTGCTCTGAATGCACAAATTTGTGCTTTGAGACATCCTCATAAAACAGATGCACCTTATTTCTGCACAGACAGCAGAGAAGAAAGCGAGGAAGCGCAGTAAAGGGTACAAAACCTGATTCAGTGGAAGAAACACCAATTCAGCTAAAGGCAGAGGGTGACAGGTACTGCCCTCCCAGACCTCCCGCCTCCGGACCCCCTCCCCAACCCAGCTATTGTTCTCCAAACCAAAGGCAAGGACAGCTGAGACCACTCAGCAATGATTCCTACTGGGGCAGACCAGATGAATGAGACATTTTCTGGGAACAGATGGTACCCTGTCTGCGGGAGGGGCAACGCAACACAACTTTGCTTAACAGGAATATCCTGATAACAGAGGCCATTATCACCGGTATTGAAGTGCCCTTGTTAATAAGTTTCTGGTGTAAGAGGTACATCTAACAGCTCTGCTGGGAGAGTATTCGGCTGTATACATCTCATTTTCTTCCCTGCTTTGATGTCTTCTTTACTGAGCGCTCGCATACATCTTGTGCGCGATGTAAATAGAGGTTTTAGTGGTGGGAGACAGGGCAGACAAAGACGACTGTAAGGACAATCCTCTAGGAAAGACCCAGGAGCAGTTGCCATCTCCAGCACGGGCCTTGCACTTTGCAAATAAAGCAGCCAGAGACAAAGCGTGGTTTAGCAGAGTCTTCCCACTGAAAACCCTCTGATGGTTTAATGTTCACAGAATACGGACCAGAAATTAAATGGGTGCACACTGCTTCCTCCCTCCTGCATGCACGAGCAGATTAAAAATAACTACAACCCGTACCTTAAAGTATCCTTCTAATGAAGCCATGAATAATTCAGCAATGTGATCTGCCACTTCCAGCACAGCTAATGGCCTTTGACTTCAAGTCATGAAGCTTGTCAGCGGCCCAGTACTTATTTTCCCTCATTTCCTTTCCTCTCAGTGCAAATGGAGGGGAATCAATTTAAAGTATTGATTTGCGGGGTTGGTGAGGTGTTAATTGTAGCTTTGGTCACAGCCGGAGGCACACGTCCACCCTTCCCTACCGCACTCAGGTTATTAGTTCCCATCTCCCTGCGAGAAGGTCTCCTCTTTGGTCTGTTCTCATTATTACAGCATCAGCCAGAAGCTTTTCACAGGTCAAGGGGCTCGGGCTGAAGGCCTTGGCATCACAGAATGGTTTTATGGGCTTTTTTTCTCCTTAAAACCCCAAAGTGTAGAAAGGTGTAGAGGCTGCCGGCTGGCTGCTCTCACACAGCTCCGCACAGCTTCTGCCATCCACGCACTCAAGAACATCTATGAAAATAATCTCAAAATAAGGTGAGGAAGAGGTTCAGTTGCTGTGACCCTTTAATCTGGTACCAGAGGGACTTCCCAGGAGTCCTTCAACCCTACCTGAACAAGACACATCTGTTCAGGTCATGGCCGCGCTGGGAAACACGAGGAGGACAGCCTAACTGCAGGTCTATAGCTCCTGCATTATCCAGAATACTTCCACGTTAAAAGGTGTTACTCACTTTGTGAGTGTTTGATCCTCCTGGAAACTCTGCTAAGGTACATGGAGAATAAGGAAGCGATCAGTGACAGCCAACATGGCTTCACCAAGGGCAAGTCATGGTGACCTTCTACGATGGGGTTACAGCGTTGGTGGATAAGGGGAGTGCAACAAAACATCATCTGCTGGGACTTATGCAAAGCGTTTGACACTGTCCCGCATGACATCCTTGTCTCTAAACTGGAGAGACATAGATTTGAGGGATGGATGGACCACTCGGTGGATAAGGAACTGGCTGTCTGGCCGCACTCAAAAGGTTGCAGTCTACGGCTTGATGTCCAATTGGAAACCAACACCGAGTGGTGTTCCTCAGGGGTCAATACTGGGACCGGTGCTGTTTAATATCTTTGTCAGTGACACGGACAATGGGACTGAGTGCGCCCTCAGCAAGTTTGCCAACAATACCAAGCTGTGTGGTGCAGTCGACATGCTGGAGGGAAGGGATGCCATCCTGGACAGGCTGGAGAGGTGGGCTCATCCAAACCGCATGAAGTTCAACCAGGCCAAGCGCAAGGTCCTGCACCTGGGCCGCGGCAATCCCAAGCATAAATATAGGCTGGGTGGAGGATGGATGAAGAGCAGCCCTGAGGAGGACTTGGGGGTGTTGGTGGATGAGAAGCTCAACATGAGCCGGCAATGGGTGCTGGCAGCCCAGAAAGCCACCCGCATCCTGGACTGCATCAAAATAAGCACAGCCAGCAGGGCAAGGGAGGTGATTCTACCCCTCTACTCTGCTCCACCTGGAGTACTGTGTCCAGCTCTGGAGTCCTCAGCACAAGAAGGACATGGACCTGTAAGAGTGAGTCCAGAGGAGGCCACGAAGATGATTCGAGGGCTGGAGCACCTCTGCTCTGAGGACAGGCTGAGAGAGTTGGGGGTGTTCAGCCTGGAGAAGAGAAGGCTCCGGGGAAACCTCATAGCAGCCTTCCAGTATCTGAAGGAAGCCTACAGGAAAGCTGGAAAGGGACTTTTTACAAGGGCATGTAGTGATAGGACGAGGGCTGATGGCTTCAAACTGGAAGAGGGGAGATTTAGATAAGATCTCAGGAAGAAGTTTTTCACTTTGAGGGTGGTGAGGCACTGGCCCAGGCTGCCCAGAGAAGCTGTGGCTGCCCCATCCCTGGAGGTGTTCAAGGCCAGGTTGTTTGGGGCTTTGAGCAACCTGGTCTAGGGGGAGGTGTCCCTGCCCATGGCAGGGGGTTGGAACTAGATGGTCTTTAAGGTCCCTTCCAACCCAAACCATTCTGTGATTCTATGATTCATCAAACGTGGCAGCAGAAAACCCCAAACATGCTGTACTCTACAGCGTATACGCAAAGATACAGATTCTGCTCCAACCAGACCGCAATCAAAAAATTACGTAAATCCTAAAGCAAATATATTTTTAAAAAAATACAAAGGGCAAGGTTAAAACAAGCAAACTTTGCATTTTCACTTGAAATAAAAGCCACTTTCACAGCTATACTGTTGAAAAAGAGCACCGGTTAATAAGCAATAGCAAGACTTTGCATCTGCTTGCTAAAAACATAGTTTCCTCTTCACATAGGAAAAAATTATTCCAGCTTCTAGAAAGATTTTGTTATAAAGTATTAGGTCTTTTAAATAGTCAATGTTCTCAGCAGCTGAAAATTCACACCTTACTGTTAAAGCTTCTGTTGCCAACATAAAAATCGGTGCAGCAGGAAACCAAAAGCATGCAACAGTGATGGGGAAAATACCAGAAAGCCCCATTATTTCCATTATTTCAGGTTGCTGTGCACAAACAAGTCCTTCAGTCGCCGCACCTTACCTGTATGTTTTATGAAGCTCCACAACCTTCTCTTCCAACTCTTTTGTCTGGTTCGGGGCCAATTTAAATTCACTGATATAATCTGGGCTGTGTAGATCAGGATCATAGTCTCCCAACTCGGACTGGACCGTGTACGAACCCAGCAGAGCCAAAGTCGCAAAGGAACAGGGCAGCCGCCCGGTAATGATGTCTTGCCTAAGCTGAAGACACAAGTAATACCTGGGGTGGGGAGGGGGGGGAAGGCAAAATACTATTTACAGAGAGAACAGAGAAACTTAAGAAATTTGAGGATTAAACAGAATCTTTTTTTATGCCACTGATGAACGCAGCGTGATGCTTCTTTCTAATTTCTACCTGCATTTTTACTTATGGGGTAATATTCCCATGGTAAACAGCATGGAGGACAGGAAGGCTTAAGGTCACCTCCACTCTGAAAAGAGCGTAGAGGACACTTATGATCAGAAAATCTTGTTTTTAAATCAAAAATTTACTTTTCTATACAAACACAAACGCCAGGATTTTATGCCTGTGGACTTCAGTGGAGAGTGAGAGCATCCCACTAAAACCAAATGAAAAACCCTCCAAGATATCTGATCTCCTTGCTGAAGGATGGAATAACACCCAAATATTAAAGATATCTATTCAATCTTCCAGTTCTAGTGGTTTCCTTTGCTCAGAGAGCTCCCTGGATTCCCAGGTAATTCACCTGGTTATGTCCTCTGTCAGCTGTGCAGGATCCGGTGGATAAAACTTGACATTGAAGGTAAAATCCCAGGGGCCTCCTGCAATTACAAAGAAGAGGTTGAGAAAAATAAACACACCACAACAGCTGCGTGATAGTCAATCTTTACAAAAAAGCTGGGAATATCCAGTCTGATCTTCAAAATACGGCCAGCACATCATAATATTGATTTTAACACTGCTCGCTCGCACAGCTAGCTGCTGCTTAGCTGACGGTGTAAGACAGGATTTCATTTACAGGAGCTAAGAAATAAGCAGGAGAAAACAAGCAGGGCAGGCAAATACACGTGAATAAAGCACAACTTGTGGAAAAAAATTCATTGCTAAGAGGCTAAATTACTTTTTTTTTTTTCACTGACAAAAAAAAAAAAGATTCATGAAGAGAGGTCAGGCGTGTGCTCTAGGTTAATGAATAAGTATTGTTCTATCATTCGACCCAATTTTCAAATTTCTCGTGAGGAGCAGATGTGCTAATTCACTCAGCAGCCTAATGCACTGCGGTCGGGTGGTCAGACCACAGTTTAAACTCAGCACAACGCCAAGTGTCAATCTCTGGAAGAAACCAGCAAGCACCAAGACAGGAAGAACGTTACAAGTCCAGACCTAGATGCTCTAACACAGCTTGTTGCAAACCTCGTACAGCACAGTTACGGCATTAACTGGAGCGAGGACTCACATAATCACACCTAGAATTGACACCGTTTGTGGTACAGACAGCCTCTAGGTCATTCAGATGAAGCGGTTACTCCTTTTCCTTGAAAATAATCACGTTTACCCGCAGAAAATAGTCCTGACCGACCCATTAAGCACTCAAAGTGATTTTCATAGCTACAACTCCCGCCGGCTGTGCCCTTTAACACTGTAGTTCAAAATAATATTCATTTCAGGAAGAGAAGATACCCCTGCGGTTAACTTGCTCAGAGATTTATCACAATCTCAAACAGGGAGGAGGGGGGGACACACGTAGCATTCATGGATTTACTTCTTATGCAACGCCATAACTGGGATTAAACACAGGGCATGTTGTTTTCATTATACACAGTTCAAAACAAGTTATTCCAAGAAGACTTTTTAGGTAGCAGAGGTTTCCTATGTATTGCAAGGAGGACGCAGAGACTAACTCCCTTATACATATACTGGTGTACACATATTCACAGGTACATTCAACAGACATTCAAGTAAACTCAAATAATTGGCCATTTAAGCCATCTCAGGGGACCAAATTCCACAGCAATTTGCTCAGTACACTTACGAGCTGAATTTCACCTGCACCGCATGGCACGGCAGGAGCAGCTCATGCCCTTTACAAACATCCTGCTATTGATTCAAAGAGAAGTTGATAAGAGCAGGAGCTTTTCCTCCTCCGCAGCCCTGCGGTACTTCCCCCCTAATCTGTACTTAATGACACACTTTGTTCTGCACACTCCCCCCCCCCCCAAAAAGCATACGTAAAACAGTATTTTACTTTTGTAAAACAGTATTTTACTTTTGAAGCAGGCAGACTCGCTCCTGAGGGAAAACAAAAGCCTCTAAAATTTATTTAATTTTCACACTGCCCTCCTCTTGAATTAATTCAGTGCTAGCAGACCTTAAAATACCACTTTGGAGAGCATTTGCCCCGATACTGCTCGAGCCATTTATCATTCCAGTACCCCTATCTGGACCCCAAAACAGCCTCAGAGTCTATGAAACCTTGCCACAGCATGCAATTTTGCTCAGGCTCTCCCAGTCTCCTTTGAGAATTAAGTGGTTCCCACTGACGTCTATTTTCCCATCCTCCAACAGGCAGCAGATCTCCCAATTCCAGCGTCAAGGACAACGTGGGTTTGCATACGGCAAACACACCCCAAGCTATGTTTTCCCAAAGAACTGACATCTTTTTCCTAAATCTAGAGGATCACCAAGTACCTAAGAAGAAGAGAAAGGATGCACAGACTGCTTGAACTTGTGCTGATCCCTGCCAGACGCCCTCACTGGAACCTCCACCCACCCTCGGACCCCCCCGATTGCCTGCCAAAGCCACGCTTATTTAGAGAAGGGGGGACAAACCACACACACCTACATGATAAATTCGATCTACTTACCGTGAACCTGTTTTTTTATTTCTTTGGCAGGATCCAGCCACGTCTGTAAGAGGATAAAAACATTCACAGTTTAACAGACGTTCCAGAAACACCACAGAAAACTGCAAATCGCTAAAAATACAGCAAAAAAAAAAAAAAAAAGACAACATTTGACATGAAGGCAGCCATGGAAACTAGAGAGCCGGTGCATTTTTCACAACTTTTACTCCAGTCTGCGGTCTCAGTGGTTGCTTTTTCCAACCTTTCACCTACCAGGAACTCGTAGGGGAGGCGTGAGGCACGGGGAGGGGGGGAAAAAGGCAGCATATTAGGGCTGCAAGCACATAGCAGCAGGTACGGTCACAGCCACATCCAGCTACGAGGGGCAATTGTGCAACGCATTTTTTTTTTCCTCCAGCACCTTTAAAAATAGGCAAATAGGATGTTTGCATTCATTTTAGGCACCCTGACTCCATACTTAGCCTATTCAGAACAAAGATTGCCAAGACTTTCTATTATTAGCTATGGTTTTTAACAACCGAATCGCTGAAATACGAGTGAAAACATCGAATTGCTGGGGAAGGCTGGAATATTTTACAAGAGCGTGACATAAACTTCATCTCTTTTAAGTATGACTCAAGTTTCTAGTAATTATCTCAGCTACAAATTTAGAAATACACCCTTTCCCCCCCCTCCCCTCTGTAATTTGGGGTTTTGTGGGATGGTGGTGCAACATAAGCCTCAAAAAACAACTCCTGCTTTTGCCAGCATGGTCTGAGCAGCTCCTGGCACATCAAGCCTGAGCCTTTCCCTTTGCAGAGGTCAGGGTCTGCCCCTCTGAAGGGGATGGTGTGGTGCTCACAGCCCTCCCGGAGAGGCTACATTAAACCACCTTCTTCATTTTCACGAGCCCCGAGCGGGATTTGGATGCCCAGGTCTCCCGAGGTGAAGGCATTAACCCATTGAATCCCCCGAGATAATCTGTCTTGACCAGGACACGTAACCTGATGGCAGGGAGACAGCAATACTTACATTTAATCTTATCTTTCTATATGCTTGCCTCTCTAACCTATAAAACTGGGGATATGAAATCCATTTGAAAGGTAGACGTACCACTTGCCGTCTTTTTAGGGCCACCGTTTTAAGCAGAGCATCTCTACATCCACACTGGTGGTAACGGCTGGGTTTCGGGCAGCCGAGCCCGGGGTGCAGTCATGCATCCCCGGCACTCACCCTGCCTGATCCAGCAGACAATGACGGGTACAGCAATTAATGGCACTTTTATCCAACGCTGTGTCATGAATTAGTAGGAAACAATCCTCCCTTTCAGAGCAGCATGAGCATCAAGCTGCTTCGGTGCTGACCAGCTGCTCTATCCACTGTCACCATCTCCTGTTCCCACTGTCACCCTCCGCTATTCCCATGTGGGAAAATGCCTGTCCCCAGGAACGTTTAGTCCCTAAATATCAAGGTGGAAAATGCCGCACACAACCCTGCCCTGTCCAGGAATACACACGTGCATCTCCACCTGCTCGCACGGCTGCGGGTGAGGTGCAGAAGCTCATCCGCTGGTTTCCTATTAAGATCATTTCTACCTGTGAATCAGTAACTCGGTGTCGGGTCTTGTTCAAAGTTACAGCAGGAGAGAGACAGAGCTTCAGATTTCAAAATTCAATGAAACATAATCAGAAAGATTCCCCCCAAAAAACCCAAAAATGGTGTTTTCCCCCATCGGAGCAAACCAGACTTCCACCAAGGACCTTACTCTGCACTGGAGCTAAACCCACGCACAGCGGCTTCACCTTCCTCAGCTCCCAGCTCTGGGACACAGACCTGACAAAACTATCTGTTTTCAGGCCCTGTGGTTAAAAAGCTGCACAAACTCTTGGCCTTTGTTGGCTTGGGGGGAAGGAAGTACATTTTAGCTTTCAGAAGAATGGATGCCAGCATGCCTGGACACGAGAACAGCAAGTCCTGGGGGTCCAGGAGATGGAGCGGTGAGCTACCCACAGCACAAGTGTGAGAAGATGAGCTGCCCCAGCTCAACCATTTTTTGCTTTTAATTGGATGTAAAAGTACACCCATCCCTCCCTCTGCAAGCACAACAAACCCCTAGAGTAAAAAAATCCAGGCTATACATATATATACATATATACACACACATGGAAGCAAATTTCACATGCAAGAAAACAGCAAGACATCAGAGACAGTAAAACAAACCCAAGACAGAGCTCTGCCTGCCTCAAACAGCAGTGTTTTGGGCTTTTTTGCCTCTGTAATAAAAATTCACACTTGCAATTAGTAAGTATTTAATGACAAGTATGTCTGTCAGCCGTAGTAACCTGGTCCATAAGCGACTGCTATAGGTGAAGCGTGGGAACAGTCAGAATGTGGACCAACGTAACTGGTCTAAAGGATGTAAAAGTCAGCCCTTGATTTCAATTTAGCACGCTTTTGGCCAGCTTCACGAAACAAAGCTTGAGTAACTGCTGGAGTTAAAGCGTAACCAAGGGTTTAAAAGATAAGACACTGCTTGAGTCTAACCAAACAAAGACCTTAAACTGAAACCATATGAGTAAGAGTTTTGGTATGAGAAGTCACGTGTGTTCTCTTGCCGGGCAAAGCCTCAACTCAAAACTGCCCTGGGTGGCTCTGACCCCACTGTACCAACACTGACACCAGTGCTAGGGCAGCCTGACTTCTTCAGCTATAGCTTTACAAATTAATGGCATAATTTTGCAGTAAACTAATATAATGAATTTTTTCCAGGTGAAGATCCAAGTTCACATAGCTTTTTTACTAAAATCCACACTCCTGAAGTCATTTATTCACAATTTCAGCCTCTGTGATGACCCTCATAGTCTTTCTGGGGAGGAGGACATCAAAAAGAGTTTTAAGAAGAGCTTATGCACCACCTCCTCTGCAGGGGACATGATCCTTTGGAAGAGCTGAACCCATCCGGGAGTAGAACACCACGCAACAGCACGCTTACCCTGGAGGTCGGTGTGTCCCATATGGCCAAGCCGAAGTAGTCTTCTTCCAGGAGATTGAGGTGGTCGCAGACTTTTTTAAGTAGATCTTGCCCCTTGGCATGTTTCTGCACATAGACAAAAGAAATTCTGTAGGACAGACTGGTTTTTGCCTGCCCTCGTTCACACGAGAGGGGAGAAAGGAAACGTAATCAAACCATGCTGTACACTGAAGCGGAAAAAAAGTCTTGAGGAGCTCAAAACCAGATCTCCTGGCCGTTTCTGAGCAAGCACCCCTCATAGCAAAGAGCATCAGGTATAGAAATTCAAACCAGAGAGGCACAGGGAACTGCAGCAGGTCACTGCTACCACCAACTCCATGCCTGAAGCCCCCCAAAGCTGAGCTTCTCAACGCAACTCAATAAACACTGAGGATTTGTACCGTTTTTCCCTCCCGAAGTCCATCTGATATCTCCCAGGTCCAGGCTGTCAGACAATGAGGAGTTGATTAAAAGATGATCAATGTGGGGTATGAAACTGCTGCTATAGTCCCCCATTTTGGGGGCAACCTGGCTCAGCAGGGTCACAGAAGAAACAGCTGCTCAGAACCAAAGACCATGATTTCCTTGGCCTTTTCATCAACCCGCTCTGCTGCTGAAACCCAGCTTCTCCAGTTTTGCCTTATGCACCGAAAGCTGCTTAGCACACAACTTCTTGCCTCCAGAAACACACTTTGAGTATTCTTATCTTTTTTTTTTTTCCCCCCTCTAAATCCCACAGAAGTGAACTGGCCCTAGGAACAGATACCCTTTTAGTCCAAAAGCATGAAGGAAAAACATCCCTGAGGCACAAAACTATGGTAACCAGAAGCATCTAATTTTATTGGAGGCTTTGCTAAAAAGAAAGCGCAGCTCCAGTGACGCAAAATAAGCTTTACTAACGCATCGCTTGTGCCTGCATCTCTCCTTTTAGCCATATTTGCATGGCAACTGATCCAAGACCGTAGCCTTGTTTTATTCCAGTCCTTCAGCTGTAAGGTCCTTAGTGCATACGTTGTGACTCTATAGGTAACACCGTGCATGTGTTGGCCTGGATATTTCTCAAGGAATTGGCACTTAAAGACATATAGGAATTAAAAACCTTCCATGGCTGTTAATTGGAAAGGATGTCTGAAAGCACTTGGATAAAGGCTGCTCTTTGCCTACACCTTTGCAATTCCTTCTCAATTAAGCCTTAATTGCTAGAGTAGGACTATACTGGCGTGAAAGGCAAGGGTACATGTCAAGTCAGGAGGGTCTCACTGAGACAGCGGCCCCTCCGAATCGTCTCCGCAGTGCCAACCGTGACCCTCTGGACCTACAGAAAGAGACTTCCAACGTCCTGCTCAAGTCCAGACCAACCCCACCACCACCGGCTCTCCCACCAACAGTGTCCGCGCAGCCTGCCGGCATTTGAAGGCGTTGCGCTGCAGCAAACTCGGGCACAAAGCCACGGCAAGCTGCCAGCAGCATTTCGGGGAACGGTTTCCTTTCGGGGGCTGCACACAAAATCCCCGGCAAAGGGGAAGGTGTGCGGGGCGGTGATGCTCCGAGCTGATCCCAGGCAGTAACAGCAGCGACGTCGTTACACAAACGGCCGGCGCTGACCTACTTGCCCAGGATCACCCAAGGTAACTGCTTTCACAAGGAGCCCTGTGCCCAGATACCCTCTCTTGGCCCATTTAGCCAGCGGGACTGGGGAAAAACAAGCTGATGGAAGTATGCTCAAATGGTAAATACCGGATTATTAATATTCTGGACAAGTACTTCAATACTGAAATGGGGATTTCTGCTAGCTTTTTATTGCCTTGACAGCAAGATGGTCCTGTGAGAGAATGCACAAAATAAAGCAGAAGAAAAGCTCTCAGATGAAGGGGTTTGCAGTGCTGGAAGTCAACATAATAATTTTAAATTGTTTACTGCAAATACATTCAACTGCAGGCTAAATGCAGCATGTTTTTCTTTACATCCAAGCTCCAGGAGTTACGTTAGCCAGCAACCTGATAGGCAAATGTACCTTGGGTGAACAGAAAAGCACAAATCACCTCGACAACTCATTTTATTCAAAGGAAAGGGGCAGAAGATATTTAGACAATCCCAACCTAACACAAAAACCTAAACTCTAGTCCGGGATACAAATGAGAGAGAAGATGAACAGCAAGTAAAATAACTTGGTTTTTGTTTTTAAAAAAAAAACTTCCCCTTACCTTTACAAAGCAAGGCACCCTGGAAACTGTAGAACAGTTTAAAAAAAAAAAAGATTCCTAGGCACCCAGAGATTTTTACAACACACTAAATAAGTTGTTAGAGGCTTACGGCAAGATTGTTCTGCAGTAAAGCCTGTCATGTAATTCACTGGCAGCAAACCAGGCCCCTATTAAATAGCGTTTGTAGTGATTTTTCAAGAGGAGGAGAAGGGAGAGGGAAAAGAGGAGCAGAAACAAACCCCAAAAGTACTTACATCCACAGCGCACTCAAAAATGGTGTCATCCAGCAAGACGACTTTGCAGTACATGGTTCTGTGTCTTTTTACTGCTTTCTGGGCAGCTTTCAAATCTTTGTCTGCTTTAGTCTCCGGAGTCTCCTGTTTCGGCTCTGGCTTGGCGCACTCTTCCTTCGCTTCCCCTCCTTCCTTGCCCCCGAGGTCTCTGCTGTCCGGCTCCTGGTCGTCCCTCCTCTCCTCCTGCGCAGGCTGAAACCCCCACATCACCCAAGTTGCAATTTAGATGTGTCAAGCAAAAAAAAAGAAAAAAACATCACATGAAAGAAGCATTGCAGAGGTGCACTGTAGGGCTGGAATCTCACCCCAAAATTAGGTGTCTGACTTAAATGTGCAACCCAGGACCTGAGGCGGCAGCTTGGGTGAGCAAGGTAACGACGTTAATTTTTAAAGCCCTTCACGTCATTCTCAAGTCTTCATTTAATAAAGGACGTAACAAAAAGGGGAAAAAGGGTTGATCAGAGAAATCAGGGCAGATCACGTCACGCAAATCTTCATGGTCTTAACGACAGCACCTTTTGGACTAGTAAATTTTTCCTCTCCTATGCCAGACACCCGCCAGACCAGCCCCCGTGCTGCCACTGCCGCCCTGGGCGATGGGCTTTGCTCCCCTGCGCTGGCCCCCAGTACGGCAGCGGTGGCCTTAGACGGGGGGTCAGCGCTGAGATTTCACGGCCGTCTGAGCTGACCGAGCAGCTCTCTGCCCCCAAAAAGGGAAGGCAGCCTTCACCCCGCTCTCCCTTTGCCTACGGAAGCGCTCTGCGAAGACAGTTTAATTCGCTAAAATAGCAGAAAGAGATGCAGTTTGGGGACAGGAGGAGGAAGGAAGCTGGTTTGTTTTTTGTTTTGTTTTGTTTTTTCATTGCTATTTCAGCAGGTTAAACGAGTTCACGGCAGGCCCTGACAAGTGCTGGAAGTGGCTTGATGCAGCAGGAGCACACAGCCGTGGCAGAGGAAGAGCAAAACCCTGTCTTTTCAGCCCATCGCATCTCATGAAATCACACCCAGGCACAACTGCACGGAGGTATTTAAAAACTAAATAATATCCACAAGCTGCTGACTTCTGTTCCAGCAGGGCCAGGGACAATCGGGAGCAGGGAATCAGTCAAAGCTCGTAATGCCCGTCGGTCAGCATTTATCAAACAGGCAGCACCTCGCAAATGCTTTCACGGCAGAAATATCTGCCGAGTGTCACAGTTCAAAAAGCCACTGACGTTGACCTAAAATAAGAACTAAAAAAAAAAAGCACAAATGCTTCGTCTGAAACGAATAGCCCATGGTGAAGGAAGGCTGTGGGTGCACATTCACATGCACTCAGAAGCAGCAAATCAAAGTTAAATTGAGAAAGAAAATCATGCGTTTCTTCTTGAAGACATAATTTCTGAGCTGAAATTGCATGAAAATTTCCAGCTCCTCCCCACTCAGCTAATCCCAGCCCTCACAGGTACAAAACACAGATCACCCCATGGTTTTCACAGGCTCAGAAATTTGGGAAAAGAAAGAAAAAGGTGCTACGTACCACCTTCTTGACACCTTTGTAATTTTAAGGAGGTAAATTTACAAGTACTGCCTACAGCTGGCAGTGCTCTAACTTGTAAAGTATTGCTCCAAAAGTCAGAGTTTGCAGATATGTAACACCTCTCTGAAGCCCATTCAAAACTTAAGGCAGTGGGGCAAGTATTCCAGATTTCACCACGGCTATCGCTCCAGCAACACACACAGGTTGGGTTGTAAGAAACCCCCGTCTCAGGAGAAGGGGACCTGCCTTTCTCTAACTCCGGGCAGCCGCACTACTACCGGCAGAGCTGCAATTACCCACGGAGTCAGAGAGGGCACCCAACACCCCCAAATCAATAACCAGCTGCAGCTTTGTGAAGGTCTCCCTGTGGGTTTCTCTGCCTGCGTTTCTACCATGCTTTAAAAACTTTAAATTTTGCACAAAAAATGACCCTGGCTGTAAAGAGTAGACATCAGACGGCTACTATGGGCTGGGCTGAGCCCATGTGCTATGCAGAAATCCCTGTCTACATGATGCATAAGCAGAAAATATTTGTATTTGGCAAGCTCAGCACCAGCCTGGACTGAACAGATGACCAAGTCCTGAAATGCCACGCTTGCGCTCCTTGAAGTTGGAGAAACCCTTTCCCAAATCCACGTCCTCTTGCAATCTCCACCTCACGCCACCAACCTGCCTTTATTCTGCACACACCAAGGACATCCCGACAAGCAACCGCTCTGCTGTGAATTACGAGTTTGAACCCCAGTTCTGATGTGACTTCCCATGCCTCAGCAGAGTAAAGAGTCAGCATGGGGCGTTTTAAGTTATGCTGAGAAGTGTGAGCACATCTCAAGAGCAGGTACTTTGCAGGACAGTCTGAAACAGGAGTGTGAGAGTGGGAAGTACACAACGCAACACAGGGAGTTGACAAGAGCCTTTTTAGCATCTCATGACTTTTTCTGATCAAGCCTGCCATCCTAGGACACAAAGTTTTTATAGTTTTGGCTATAAAAACACGTTTTCAAGAACAAAAGGGAGCCCATCACACGGAGCAGGGTGTTTTACCTGTGTTTCCGCACTGCTTAAAGAATGGAGATCTAGTGATGGATCGGTTTTGAGCTCAGGCTCAGGAGCGGCAATCGGGGCTTTCACCAGGACGTCTTCATCAGGGCTGGCTCCTAATCCCGGGTCTTTCTGGTCACCTCCCGCCTCTTTAGGAGCATCAGTGTCTTTGTCCTCTTCGGACACCTGAGACTTGGGCCTCCTGAGAAAGGATGAGAACAGGCGGGAGAGACCCCGGCCCTCAGAGGTGCGGCGCTCCTTCTTGCTCTGCTCCTCGTGCGTGGGTGTATCGCCGTTGGAGGCCTTCTGCTTCTGCCCCACTGCAGGCTGTCCCTCCGATGTCTGCTGAGCCCCCTCCTCTAGGGAAGCCTCTTGCTTTTGTGTTTCAGCAGCTCCTTCCTCCTCCTTGGCTTGCTGCTGCTCCGAATTGTCGGCGTCCGCGGCTAGACTCTTCTCTGTTGTCATGATGATGCTGCAAGAGAGGTGCAAAAGGTCTCAACCAAGAGCTTTCCAATATTTAAGTCTGCATTAAACTATTCAAACCAAGCCCCAAGAACCACGTTCCCCAGTCACACCACCTTTTCCTGTCGACTCCAGCCTACATTAAGAGCAAACAAATCATTCATTTTGCTTAGGTTTGCTTTGATAGAAACATCTCTATTGACGTGTGCCCATGCATCTCCCACCATTTGGATGACGCTGACTCCAAACTGTGAAATGCCCTGGCACCAGGTCTGCAGCCTGACAAGAGCAAATTATTAACAAGTAGAAAAAAGATTATGGAAAGGGGAGGAGACGGCAGAGGGTCTTGCTCCACAGGGCTGTCCTGAGGTCCTCTCTTCCTCCAAGTCCCTGTTGCCCTCTGGCAGCACTGGCCCTGGGAGCGGAGCAGATGAGGACATGCACATGACCAGGCAACCTTCTTCCTATCACGCCACGCCAAAACCCCAGAAGGCCTGCGAAGGCTTGCAGCATTACAGCATCCTTCACCACCGCAACCGAAGGAGAAATCTGCTGCTTGAGACAACACTCGTACAGCCATCGAGAATCAAAAACTGCATGGCCACAAATTTTAGTAGCTGCTCACTTCTAAATGTCCATCAAAGAAGCCACAGATCCTCGTCATGAACTAAAAAGGGGAATATCTAAACATGACGAATGACACTGCTGCTCTGCTTGGGACAGCACTCATCAGTGTCCATCAACCACATTGATCTGCACAAGCAGAGCCGAGCAGGCTTCAGGATTCCTGAGATCTTTGCATTGCACACTGGAAAAATGTAAAATGGAAAGGCTTCCAAACAATCCCCATAACAGGGAACAGATTTCTTCAGAGCCCGTGCTATTAAGCTGATGCAATGTTTATTTCGACTTTAGCCTGGGCTGTTGACACAAAAAGATGGAAATCACATGAGAAGAATATCTATTTAAGGTATAAAGAGGACCTAAAATAATCATGCTTTAGAGAGGATAGAACTAATCTTTGCGCGTTGCATCACATGTTTCTGCAGCAATAAATTGCCACTGCTTACACAGAGCAAATAGCATATAATCCAATATGCCTTTCTATCCCCCCAGCCCAAGCCTTGGCATACAAGCATTTGCTCAAAATACATACTTAAAATTAAGAAGCATTTTAAGATGTCACTGTCCTACATATTATTGCAGTCAATAATTTTATTTTAACTCGTGTCGATTGCCAAAATAACTGGAGTGGTTGAAAGAGAAAAGCCCTCCTGGGTTTCCAGAGTACTCTTCCCCTGCATTTAATGCAAAAGCTTAGTACTATTCTTAAAGCTGTGGTTAAAATAAAGCAGCATTAGAGACCTTCGCTGAATTTGTTTCTCCAGCAATGCAATTTTCCTGAGTTTATGAGGTTTGGTTTGTTTTGGGTTTTGTTTTTTTGGGTGGGTTTTTTTTTTGTTGTCACAACGGGGGCTTTTCAAAAGCAGGGATGGTAACCCACAGGGTCTGCGCTCCCATCGGAGAGACTGGGAGCGGTGTCAGACTTGGGACAGGCTCTCCGAACTCCTTGAAACCATTTCGTTTGGACCAGCCCCACCAGCCAGCTGTGGCGATGAGCTGCTCGCCCATTTTATCCTGGTCTCCTGCAGAAGCCAGGTTTACAGCATCATACCCTACACACCATCCTCCCCTCGGTGAGCTGCTCTGGGTTTCTCCAAACCCAACGGAGAGGTGGAGGCCACCAAAACAGCAGCTTTCTACCTGCACTGAGAAAACGGGGATCCGAGAGACAGCTTACATGGGCATCCGTGGTCACCTGATGCACCAGGGACATCGTAAGGCAAAGACGGTGCTGAAACCCAGATGTGGCAAGGCTCCGAGCTAGATGGAGACGCAGATGTGCAGAAAACCACACTGCATGGGTTCTCCTCCTCCAGCGCTTTGCATGGAAGAAGAGAGGTCAGCCTGGCCTAGCCCAACCAAGGCAGCGAGAGCACCCAAGGGTAATTCTCCAAAACGCTGTTGAGTTGGGCGTTACGGCACCTCGTTTCCCCAGAAGTCTCACAGGAGTTTGTTTCCGCAAGATTGTCACAGAGCAGGCTCTGCGAGAAAGCTGTAAAATCCAAGTGGAATGAAAGGCGGATTCACGCAGCACCCAGCTGGCTCCCACCACCACCCTTGAGGAGGGGGCAGCTTCGCGCCTGCCGCTCGCGCTGAATTTCCTTTTCACCTAAACCAGAAACACCAGCGAGAAGGGAAAGCGTGTCAAACCCAACCATGCAGGAGCCACGAGAGCTACGAGACCAAGGGCTCGCTGCCCACAGAGTGCGCATCGTACAGCGAATACCCGAAAGCTGCAACCAGCAGCAAACTAGCAGGGTGAGGGATGGCTGCCGGCTTGCAGGGGCAGAATTGAGGTTACCACTGGTGTAGCGGGGCCGGCGAGGAATGACGGCATGAGTAGGGTCCGCAGGTCAGTTCAGGAGAGGGTTTGAAGAGGCTGTGTGCTACCGCGGGGGGCACGGGGCTGCGATCGGTTTGCAGATGGCAGCACGCGGGTGAGTTGCCCCTACAGCTCTTACCGCTGTTCCCCTTCCTCCCGTGATCCCTTTGCTAGGGATGCTGCGGGCTCCGTGTCTGCAGAGCCACCCCAGCCACCACACAGCCCATTCATGCTCTCAACGGCTCTCCAAAAACTCCTAAGGATACTACAAGGCGGTGGGGGCAAGAAATTACGTTCAGCCAAATGCCCATCACCCCAAGCCCGTGACGCAGGATGGACTCACCATGGCCAACTCCCAGGACAAAGCTCCTGACGCCCCGGCACGCACAGAGCGGGACGGACACGTTGCAAGACTGTCCCACCACGAGCGCACAAAAATAGCGAGCTCCCTCTTGCACCAGCTGCCAGAGTAGTCTGCTTTGTAGTTGCTTCTTACTGCGTTTGTTTTGAATAAATACATTTGTAAGAGTCATTATCTAAACACACATTGCTCTTAAAAATAAAAAGAACTGAGGCTCTTGAGAGGACGACTCCAGGGAGGGCACAGCTGAAGAGCAGCTCTTATCAGCCGCAGTAAACAAGAGGGACAGTCCACAAACAAACATTTCCTCTGGAAGTAGTTTTCTCTTTTGAAATATCAACATTTCTGGAACAAGAAATGTTTACTTGTTTGGATTTCAAAGCCGCAGTAATGGACCTTTCCTGGCATGGGAAGGTGGGTCTCGCTGGCGATGAGCAAACGTCTCCGATCCCCTCGGCAGGGCTGGGGACGCGGAGATGGGCACGTAGAGCCCTTCCCTTCCCAGCTCTTCCCATTAAACATTTCATAGCGGCAGCCAGCACCAGTAACTCACTGGGTGCAGGCAAACATCTTGCTGCAAGACCCAAGCACGCTCGGCCACCACGTGGGCTCACGGCTGGTTCTCGCCCTTTGAAGTTTTATGTTCAGAACTGGTTTCCCATAAGCTCTCGATCGAAAGCAGAGATTTATAAGCAAGCAACATAACTGAGAGGCTGTATCATTTAAAAAAAAAAACCAAACCTCTGCTACACGGAGATGTTTGCTAAGAAGAGTTTTGTTTCCACCCCAGCCCACAGCAGAGCTGACACGAAGAACGAGGTTCCCATTCCGCTGCTCTTCAACTCGTTATTTGGAGCAAGCACTGCCCGCAGCCAAACCACAAGCAGGTTTTTATTTAAAATTCCATTTTCTTCCATCGCTATTCCACAAGGCAATTCTGCAGAGCCTGCAGGTGCCTCGGGAGCTGCCTGGACGCTGGAGGAGGATGCTCTGCGCTCTTGCAGGAGCACCCAAGCAGTGCCGCTCACCTCCTGCTCTGAGCTGCCACACTCGGAAATGCTGGATTTGGGGATTTTTTTGGTAGAGGATGAGGGTTTGGTGCCAGACAGCCTGTAAAAGGCAGGCTCTTTGCAAGTCTAGTGTAGGGAAGCGTTTAACGCTACGGAAATAAGCAAATCACAGCAAAACTTAGATATGATCCCACATACAGATTTCAGAGTAAAAATCTCACCAGAAAAGAGTTCAAGTATGCATTTATATTTAAGCATTTTTAAGTTTAAAAACATTCTACTCCAGGCAAGATGACTTTAGCAACAGGAAGCAACCTGAAGAAAAGGTAATTAAATATATCCAGAGAAGCCTGTGGGGAGAAGACAAATAGGCTTCTCCTCCCTGAGGAGACCTGCACCACCGGTCGACCTCCCCACCGACAGCGTCCCCCTTCACCTGCACCAGACCAGCCCCAGAAGAGGACCTGGACCTCCTGGTGTCCCAACAGGGCAATGTCGGTGCTTGGGTGAAGAAGAGCCCCGCACAACTCTTCTTAAAAGGTATCAGCAACTCTGAACAGCTCACGTCAAAGCAAACCGCTACACGGGCACCTTACGAACCTGCTGTCCCCTCACAGCAGACCCTCCAGCCACCCAAAAAATCCTGAGACCCCCGATCTTAGGGCTCACCCCTGTTTCTGTCCACGGGCATGGCTGTAGGGAGCACACAACACCTCTGCAGGCTCGCTGTCACCTATACACCCACCCCGCTCTTCTGCAACAAAATCCTTCAAACAAAATAGACTTGAGTATAAGGGCTCATTGCTCATCCTGTTCCATGGTTTGAACCAACACTAATTAATATCTGACAAGCAGAGGACAGCAAAATTCGGTTTCAACCCCTGGTCGAAAGACAACCACCCTCCAAGTCAAACCATTTCCCTTTTCCAGCCTGCACACACGCGCAACCATTTATCTAAAATACAGATTTTAGAGTAGCTCAAAGATCCCACCGGCTCCCTGTTGAGGAAGTCTTCAAGCCTGGAGGATGCCGAATTACTCATTCACTGCGCCTGTGCTCCCGGAAGGTTGTCATTAAGCGATGGTGCCTTAGTTCTCTGGAAATGATGCTGCTGCTCATTTGGGTTGTTTCGTGACAAATTACAGAGGCTCAAAGAAACACTAATATTTGGATACACGTCTATCACTGCCTCCTGTCAGTGCGCTACAGTCTCTCTTATTTAGGCACACAAACATAGTAATAACAAAATCTAAATTATCCCTGCTTCCAAGCCTGTAAAAACAATTTATGGCTCAGGCCATAACGTACTTAATTCCCAGTGCTTTAGTCTTTCAGAGAGAGAAGGAAGGGACGGTCCACCGGGAAGGTTCATTTCTCGGAAACGCAAACCGTTTGGCAGCGATGCCCAATGCCAGATAATGGTAATCACGCTGCTGGAACACACTGTCTTGACCTTCCTACCCAAAAATGTGTGCTTTCATCGAACACTACTGCTCCAGCACGAGCTTGAGACAATGATAAGAGAGAAATTTCTGCTAAAAATAGGCAAAAATGAAATAGTTTCAGCAACAGCGTGTTGGTTTTTTTTTTTAAATGCGTTCCTTCCCGTTTCATAATATGTGTGAAAAGTACACAATTCACCAGGGAAACTACACAGAACGTTGCTCTGAAATAGATAGCACAGGCTGAAAATTCAGTTTTTTCAAGACCTGGTGCATGTGCAACAAACCTGCGTCTGCGGGCGGGAGAGGAGGAAATTGCAACCACCACAAGCAGGACTCGCCCCACGCATGTGTTCGAGTAACGCACTCTACACATCATTTTTACTACAGTTAGAAAACATAGCAGAGAGCTAGTTTTGTGGGGTTTTTTTAAACAAAATAAGAAATTCAAATGCAATAAAACAAGCTTCTCAATAAGAAATTCAAACAACTTTAAAATAGTGTAAAGCACCAGAACTTTTCAAAATTTATTTAATATATTTTCTTAGAGGAATAGTTAGCACTGGCATTTTATAACCACTGTTAGCATTAACATGCATCGTCTTTTTGTACCGGTACTTCGGGTCCTGAACAAAAGGGATGCTGCTGTCGCTCAGCTGGCAGCGCTGCCTTACCCGGAGGGTAACAGGAGACTTCAGGAGCCTCATCGAACAGGGGAAAAATAAACCACCCAACACAACACAGATGGCACGTTACAACCGCCCGGATTTAATTCTCACCAGACCAGCCCTCGTAATCTACTGTATGTCGGCAGCACCATGCCCCTCTTTCATCTTCTGGTATCGTACAGCTTTCCTATTTAAATGAGGGCAAAAAATAGTAGCTCACCATCTGCTGAAAGCAAATCATTTATGTCAAATTGAAGACTGGGCTTATAAAATGACCTAACTAAATGGAGCAGTAAGTGCATTACAACCAAAGGGAGCCGGAAGCTCCTCCCCTGTATCCTCAGAAATCCTCCTGGATGCTACAGAATTCCTTAGGCAGGAATTCATGGGCTTTGCTCATTGGTAAAGCGCTGAAATTTAAATGAAAACACGTACTTGTCACTGGAGCCTTGTCTACAGCAGTGGGTTTGGAAAGGCTGCCCATGTGGGACCTGTTAAGAAAACTCACTTGAACTTGGAGCAGTTGGACCCAGAGCAGAGCCATGGGGAAGGCGCACGCACCAGGCTGCCAGCAAAATAAAGCCGCTCGCAGACTACCCCTTCTCCTGCCGCAACGCAGAAGCAGATCGGTAGTTTGATAAAAAGACTAAGAAAACTGCCAGTTTAATACAAGTGTTGCTTCCTATCCTGCAGCGAGCAGCAGAAGCCGCTCTCGGGGCTCCCTTCCCCTGCTTTAGCAGAGGTCCGAGCAGAAACAGCATTTCGCCTCGAATGCACGGCGCATGTCAAAGCCTTCCCTCCGCAGAAACAAGTCTCCAAACCCTCCCTGACTGCACCAAACCCCCCATGGAGGAACGGGGAGCTCAGCCTCGCAGGCGGCAGTCGCGCCGAAACCCTCCTTTGCAGAAGGAGCCGGTAACTACCGGACCCCATGGAGGAAGGGAGGGACCCCGCGGAGGAAGGGAGGGACCCCCAGCACCCGTCCCCACCCCACAGGCAGCTCCGGCACCTGCGCTTTGCAGATAGCATCCTCAGGGACTGCTCCCTCCACCAGCCTTCCGCAGAGGCAGGGAGCGTGGGCAGCCCGGCACGCACGAAATGAGGCAGGAGCCAAAAATCTGTGCAAATAAAAGCAGCGGGAACGGTGCAGCCCGCACGCTCGCCGTGAAGGAGCAGCACTTCGTCACGAACGAGCAAAGCCAAGGACAGACGGGCTTCATCCCAGCAGGTCACTCCACCACAGCCGCTCCTGCCTTTGCACTGCAGGAATACCTAGGGCAGCGATGGCAGCGAAACGGAGATGGCAATGCCAGCACCACACGTGACAACAGCCTTCTTCCTCCAGCAGCACACCACTTTCTAAAGCAACAGCTAAAGAGAAATAAGCAATAGATCTCAATCAACTGAACAGGAGGAATTTTCCATGCATTATTCATAAGGGTTCGGGTTTTTTTCCCTGCCTGAACACAGATGTGTTTACTCACACTGTGCCTCATTTACAATCAAGGTTTAACATAACAGGGCTCATTTTCCTTCCTTCCAGTTTTTCAAGCACCGGGGTAAAGCGCTTTTTGCTTTTGTCATTTTCCCTTCGGTTGTTTCCAAACCAAAGCTATAATTAGAACCCAAGAGGGACCTCCACGCTCCTTTGATAAAGAGCTGCCTGCTAGATAAATACCACCCGTCCACACACACAGGCACCTGCCAAGTACGTACCGCTGCAGCACCGAGAGCCAGAAGGGTGTTTGATGCTAAAAACTCGTTAACAGGCTTCACCGCCTGCTGCTGCTCTGCAGCGGGTGCCGACGGCTCGGGCTCACACGCGCGGGCTGTTCTTCTGCTGCATACTGGGGACATGGCGCTTCACCGCTTGATTTGTAGTGGTACGGCTGCAATACAATTTGCATTCAACCCAGTGCCTCAAACACACCTGCCACACCCGGGTACAACGCCCAAAATTCATAAAAAATAACCTATCGCGCCAGTTATTTTTACGTTATTAGCTGCACAATAGATGACCAACATCTAAACTATCTAAGGGAACCACTTACCAGAAGGGCTGGCATGGCCTGAGTCACGCTAGGCTCGCTCTCCACCAAGCCCAGGAAAAAGCTAGCTGAAAGCATCCTCAGCCCAGGCTTTAAGCTGGGCTTACTGCATCAAGATTGCCACTGAATATGAAGGATATTTAAACAAGTTAGCCCCTACGCTACCCTAAGCTGATCTCAAGACCTTTTCTCCTCTAAATCAGCCATTGCTTCTCCTCCTCCCGACACCAACACTCCACAAGTACTCAATGCAAAGGAGACTCATTCTCCAGCAAGGTAGTTTTGTTGCTGTTTTAACAAGTTGGTACCAGCCGCAAAGCTGAGTTTCTTCACATGGTTTGCTCTAGCGTGCTCACTGCAACCATCGAGCAACAGCAGGGAAGACAGGGGCTGCAAGGGACAATTACCTGTACGGTAATTACCAGCAACCTCTGAACATTGCACTTTTACAGTTCAAAACCCCCCACCTAGGAGTGCTGGAAGGCACTGGCCGGCTGCAGATTATCCTACTAAATTCCTCAATTCTTGGTTTTCTCAACAGGACGGCCAAGCCCCAGTGGCTGACACCTGCAGAGAAACACAGGGAATGGAGAAGGTGAAGACCTCCTTAGCATCCACCACCCTGGAACGCCCCAGCCCCACCACGACCGTGGCCGCTGGCTCTGCAGACACAACTGGGATGGCTGCAAAAGCTTCGCCAAGCCCAGGTTGAATGAGTCAGCTAGCAGGGAGGTTTGTAAAGCTGAGTTTCGCTGGGTGGGAACATACCACCGCAAGTATCGCACTCACGGCAGCAGCAGCCTGCGCTTGCTCCCAAGCAAGGGGAAGGCTTGGTTTCAGGAAGCTGTCCCAGACTTTTCTGGAGTCTCCTCTTCTCCTTCCAGGGCTCAGCACCACACACAGCAACGCCAGGACAGGGAAGGAGGAGAAATCTGTTCCCACCACAAAACTTGAGCTGTATACTCCCAGTATCATAGAAAGAACCCAACCTCTAACCATTTGAAAACTTGCATGGTCATCCATGCAGCTTAGCTTTAGAAACCACTAAGAGCGAATTAAAGTCCCCTAACAAAATCAGAAGAGCCTTCAGAAGCCCCACAAGCCCTCTCCGAGCTGGCTGCAGCTCCCTAAGGCAATAGCACTGGGGAATGCCAACGGGAATGTAGACTCCCAGCCAGCTGCTGACCTTGCCTCAAGACTAGGAACAGCAGAGCATCTTCTGCTGGCACCATGCACAGAAGGGAGGTGGGGAGACACCTGCTCCAGAAAGCTCTCCTCTTTGTTTTTTCTTTAAATAGTGCAGGTGATGAGTTAATTCCAACTCTGCACCATTCCCAGAAAAGCATCCCATAGTAACGATCCCAGTGCGCATCTCCAGGGTCCTGCCTGGGCCCAAGGACCACTTAAAGTGGCACCCAGTGCCACTTAAAGCCTGGGGGGAACCATGTTCTCAACCAGACCTGGTCCACAGGTAATCAAAACTCAGGCCTGCCAACCAGTCAGTCAGATGTTTGGGGCTTTCAGCAACCCGGTCTAGTGGGAGGTGTCCCTCCCCATGGCAGTGGGGGTGGAACTAGATGAGCTTTAAGGTCCCTTCCAACCTAAACCATTCTATAATTCTATGTTTTCCCAAATACTCATACCCAAGAGTCAGATGCTGTTTGTAAAGCCTCAAGGTACTGACTCAGTTTGACTGGGACAAACTCAAGTGCCACCAGGGCCCCAGCAGGACGTTGCCCTGACGAATGCAGCATCATGTATTACAGAAGAGCATTGCATGTCCCAGGCACGCACTTGGACACTTAGCACCACCTCCACAAGGGCCGGTTCTCTTCCCATCTTTCCTACTTTTGCTGCTCAGTGACCCCAAAGTCACCCTTCCCCCTCGGGTGGCTTCACAAGCTGGAAAGCAAAGGAGAAGATGGTTCCTGGAAAATCACAGCAGGCATTGCAACACCTCCCCCACGGAGGGCGTTCCCCCAGCAGCCCTTGGGGATCTGGCACCCGCACGGCATGCGACATCCACCTGGAGTCAAATAAGCGATGGGAGATCATAGTGTCAGCATCCTCGTCGGCAGTCCCCATCCCACAACAAGGTAGTTCTCCTCTTCGCAAGGCTGGGGAGAAGCCCACACAGAGCGCAGCTTTCTAGTATTTCCATTACACACCATTCAGCGTCTAAGTTTTGGCACAGCACTGCCCGTTCCATGCATGCAAAAGCACCTCACAGATGCCTGAAGGTCCTGCCATGTGTCCAGCACCTCATACACACATCCCGCTTCTGCTTCTACGCAACAAGATCCCGCACCACTGCCCCGAACAGCTGCGAGCTAGTGATGGGTACCGAGAAGGTGGACAGACACCAGGACACCAACCCACCATGGGGTGACACGACTGTGACCTCCCCGAGGCTGCATCCCAGCACGGCTGGCAGGGGATGAATATTCTCCCATCCCCACCAGGAAGAGAAACCAAATGGGAGGGAGCACGAAGCAGCGATTAAGTATCTTCTTCTGCGCTCAGCAGCCAATTACACACAAATTACGGAGCGGCTCAGTCCTGTCACCCTCCCCGGAGCTGCTCCTTTCAGTACCCGATGTCGCTGCAGAAGAACCGCCCTACCCAAGACTTGGCCTCCCAGCCGTTTTCACCAGTCTGTTTGTTTTTTCCACCCAGCAGTGAAATCAGGCAGCTTTAGTTTTTAATCCCCTTAATTAGGGGTGTGCAGCAGTCTTCATTCCTTAATTACATCCATTCACACATCTGATGCAACACATTTACAAACAACCATTTTCACTGGTGATGGCTTTGAATCGAAATTGCCGTCTTTCCCACTCCGGCTGCGCTGTGTCGCCGATGGGGAGAAGACACGACCTGGCTTTCCGGGTGCTCTAACAAGACACACTCGCACAGAGCCTGGAAATGTGATTTTCATTAAGTAATCACCTGTTTCTTTGGCAGGATTTAAGCAGAGGGTGACCACAGTGCTGAGAAACCCCTGGCAGTCTGCTTGAAGCAGCAGAGTGGGAACGCAGCTACTAAAAGTTCGCAGAAAAAAAGTGACCATTTCAAGCAATACTCTCAAATACCGACCCACGGGATGGACAGACGATATTTCAATGCCTAACCTGATTATTTTGGTACGTCGCCTCTCAGCAGCTTGGTTAAAGGCAGACAACGGCACACTTCATTTCAGTGGCTCAGCTGTCAGGAATCCCTTTGATCCTCTGGGAGAGCAAATACCCAGCGAGCACTTTATTACCCCAACTTCTGCTGCCAGACCAAAATAATTACGCTGACACCTTCTGCCTGCCCAAGGAGCCATTAGAGCATTATCCCACGGGGTGCCTGTGTTCGCTCTTGCTTTGAATTACTACACCGGACTCCCATCCTAATGCACTAATAGCTCACTAGGATGTGGCAGCTGAGCTCCAGCGTGCAGCCTGTCCTATCAGCGATAGGAAACAGTAAGCAGGATATTAAATATCATCTCGGGGAGAAGGGAGAGCATTGATTTAAAAAATGAGAAGGAAGATAACGTGGTATTGCGAGTCTTTTTCCGCTGCTGGAGACCCAAGTAAGCATCCTCGCCGGTCCCCACGGCACGCTCTGCTCAGCTCCTGCACCAACCCTCCCGCTCATCGCCTTCGCCATCATTTGCATGGAGGAAATGTGCACAAATGTTGCTTTCTTCAAACTACAGAAAGGAAAAGGAAGCTGCGTTCACCCTCAGTACCTGCAGGGAGCGGGTCAGAAACACACTTTGCACCCACATTACAGGGGCTGTTTGCTTGTATTTTCGCTTGCCGCCTTCCTTTCTGCGCTCGATGGGTTGGTACAGGAAGGCTTTTGCAGGTTTTGATTTCACCGATCGACCACTAACACTGCCATGTTTGAGCAGTTCTCGAGAGGTATTTTTTTACTTCTTCAACTCCCACCTTTGCCATCCGGCACACTAGGAGGGCAGTTTTAGCGCTGAGTCTCATACTGGTGCTCCTGGATGGCCCTCGTATTTCTGAATAACACACCGCAACACCCTCCTCTCCAGCCACGCTTAATTCTGCTGATCCAAACATCGCTCTGCCCAGGAATCCGTACGCTGCTCGATGGATGAGAAGCCCTACAAGGATCTCTCCCACCCTCCTGTCCGGCTGCACTAGACCTGCTCTCCCCACCACCACCCCACCGATCCCCTCCTACCTTCTCCCTGCGTCCCCCCTTCCCCAGCCAACTCACACCTTTCCCCCCGCAGCCCTTTCAACCTTCTCCCTTTCATTCGGCATTAAACGCCGCACTGGGAGAAGCTTAACGTCCCCAAAGGCATTAAAGAAAGCCTGGGCGTAAAGACAGGCGGGCAGACCGCAGGCATGAGCACTGGGGGAACTGGAGCATCCCTTTGAAGTTGTAAATCAGCTTTCTCCGCTCCCACCGGTGCTGATACACACCACCGGCGCCGATACACACCACCAGTGCCGATACACACCACCACGGCAAAGCCGGCACGCTGAGAAGCTCCAGCTGAGAAGACAACAGCAAACAGCTCATAACTTTTTAAACACTGCAATAATTTAAAATAAATGAAGAGCTGTGCAAGACAAAAATATTTCCTTTAGTAGGGATAAAGCATATGCGGAAAACAGAAAGCAGCTGGTTTAAATATCTCCCTGTTAAAATAAATTGTAGCTCAGGCTAACGCCGCTTTCTGGATAAGCTACTGGTCTTGTGTACATAATTTAGCGTCCCACTGGTATTTATTTTACAAGTTAGGTCTCAGAATAATCCTTACTCTATTCAAAGTGCGTGCATATGTGTGCATGCACACATACCCAACAATACAAAGGCGGTATGAATAACTGCCTGTTTTTTTGGAGAAGCTTTGCTTATTTTTCCCTTTTTTATATTTAAATCCCAGTTGTGCAATTGCCTCATGCGCAGCTGAAGCCTCACTGAGCCCAACGCTGCTCCATCCAGCTGAAAGCTCTGCAGACTCATGGGGACTCGGTGTGGCTTGGGTATTTATCAAGTACCAAAACCACCAGAAAATTAAGAATAAACCTTATTATCCTCGCTATTTTGGACTCGAAACCTACTGGTCTTGTCCGGCACTCAGTACTGAAGACTAAACGGAGAGCCCCAGCTAAAATTATGCTGCAAAAGGGCTGCGAGTGCCACCGTCGCAATACCAGACAAGTGAGCTACTCTTTTCACCGTGCTGCTGACAGCAGGAGCCACACAACAATATTGCTGAAATCCACATTCATGCAGCACAAGGGAATAAAATGCCACGCAAATCCTCTTTTCTGCAAGCTCTGTTGATATCATTGTTCAGGCTAAAACTGCCATGAGAAGACCCTTCAAATGACACCAGGGCGAAAGAGTGGAGAGAGCAAAAAGCATCGGTGAGCTCACCCAGGCTCCCCGGCCAGGCGGTTCATGCCAAACCAGCTCGTTACTCCTCCAATAAAGATATTCTTAAACCACCTCCTTTGCACTTCCTTCAGGTTCTCTTTATACACACACACAAGCTGAAGGTAAATGGTCGCCTGTTCCTCTGTAAAATTAAAATAATGAACAGGCAAACAAGGTCTGACCGAGGGTTCAGCTTGTTCTGAGACATCTCCTCGCCGGTGTAAGCTGTTAGCAGGGCAGTACGGAAAGTGAGAGTAGAGAAAAGCCACGCCAGCTCCAGAAACCAACGTTTTTGCAGCCCTCACAGTGGCAAGAAGTGTGGTTTAAGAGTAAAGAGGAAAGAAAAGACAGAAACAAACATCATGAGCTGGTCTCCCATTTAGGACGCTGGTGCACGCACACGCAGCAGCCTGAGCTCATTTCAGCTCCTCAAACTGTTTAAAAGTGAATTAAAACTCCACATGAAGAACATTTCATTGTCTTATTCCTAAGCGAGGGAGGCGATTAAAAACCTACCTGCCTTACTGGGCAGCATCCCCCCTTCAGAGGAGAGGAACCTGCTCCTGCTCTGCCCCGGCACGTTTCCATTTTGCTGGCTTTGCTCTCCCTGCATCCAGCAAGGATCTCGCTCGCAGATGCTCGCGGCACACGCCACTGCCATGTGGATTTGCCGTTTCCCACCTGTTTTACCTGCTGACATTACAATTGCAAGCCTGTTTGTTTTATTTAACTATGCTCCTGCTCTTAAGCTACCATCCAATTACTGCTCCCAATTACTCGGCGTTCAAGAGTCGACATTAATTATAGAGTTCCCTGCGCACAAGGTTGCTGCCGGCTGCGCTGCATGGAGTTGGAGGCACTGCTTCAAACCCAACGGCATCCAGGACCAGCCTCTCCTCTGGGAAGAGCAACAGAGATTCCCGGTCTCGGTGGTGGACTAACAGCCCTGAGCAAGAAGAGCAGGTTTGGGGAAAGAGCGGATGAGCAGAAGGTCACTGCAACCTCCGTGCCCAGATCTCAGCAGCCTCTGCCAGCCCCGTGGATCCCCTGGGCACCCACAGCACTAAACGTCTGGTTTCTTCTTTGGGATTCAATACAACACGGCACCAGTTCAGGACTGGGGATGTTAACGTGGAAATCTCCAGGGTGTGGGGCATACATCACCATCAGCAGCCAGCGCCATATAAATTCATGCGAGCTCCAAGTGCTTTTGGCAAACTAGTCAAAAAAAGGAGGATGGAGACCCCAGACTTCTCAGACTACAGCAGAAATGCCTGAAAACCATCTCCCTCCAAGCATGGGGCACTTTAAACCGTGAACTGAGCCTGTTCAGGCATTAACACCGGACCTGGGAGGTAAGACCCAAAAAAAACCCCTGTTGTAGGTCCCAGGGACAAGGGAGCACAGCACGAGCCTCGGAAACGGCACAGATCGACCCGTTGCAGCTTGCGAAGCCTTCACCCACACGTTGGCATCTGCAGACAGCAGTGCAAGAAGTTATTTTGCAACTCACATTGCTCAGATTTAATAATCAGCCCAGCGCAAGACGTCCTTCTGTCGGATTTTGAGAAAGATCCCGTAAACTTTGGTCTCTTTTTTTCCCTTTCTACAAATAGACATCCATTGCACAAAGGGCTGATGCAGTGCCACTTGTGTCAAACAGCTACATGCCAGAAGGAAATACCACTTTACCACAATTATCTATGCACTTTTTAATTCAGTATTAGATTTTTTTTTCAAAACTTATGGTTTCTCTTTGCGTGGTGCAGCGCACTTTCAAAGTGTTTCACGAACAGCACTGCAAAACTCATTCTTGACAACCACAGGGAAGGTCAGTGCTAGCCTTCGATATACAAGAGGAAAAATAAAAAGGTAAATAGCTCTTCTCTGTGCTTCGTTTCTGCTCCCAGCCCTTGCCTACCTTCCCAAACACAAGCTTTTTGAGAAAAACCCATCTTCGTTGCAGCTGGGAGACCCCGCTGGACCAGGAGCAGGGAACACCGTGGTGGCACCAATGGCTCACATCAGGGACGTGCCGGCACCGGGGGCACGGGGGACACGGACAACTCACGCACATCTGGGACCGCTTCGGTCGAGTTCTTTGGGGCAGCAGAATGTGCCTTTCTAATCCACAATATATTTAATATTAAGAGTGGTAATTAAATCAATTAGTGCTCACCCAGTGAGCTGCTAGTTTGCAAAAGGAGTCCATTTTATGCAGCAAAAGCAACTTCCAGCATGCTTTAAAATACGAAGATGCTACACAAACATCAACATCCTTGTGCCATTAGGAATTAGGCAACGGCTGCGTAGGTTTTTACTGCAGGCGGCATATACCAAACATTCTTATTTAATAAAAGAGATGGGTGGATCTCAGATTTCGAATGAAATGCACACATCCCCATTTACAGTGATTCAACCAAGAAGACAGTCCGCCTACTAAAAGGCAAGTGCCACATCCATTTTTCCTCGCAGTAAATGCAGATCACATATATGATCGCTGCAATCCTACAACGCCATAAGGGGCCATACCGGGTACTAAATCAGCTCATTACTTGCGCAACAAACTATCAACTTAAAAATCAAATACCTGCACTGCTCCAAACTGAATTTTTTCCAATTTGCACTTAAAAAAAAATTATAATTCACTGCTTGGAGCAGCAAAGACTGATCTTTCTTTACAAGAGAGCAACAAATTTCAAGCATTATTTCCCAAAGCACCACTGAAACAGCTCATAGCTGCCAATACCAAGAGGTTTGGATCTTTTTGTATCTTGGAGTCAACCCTTAATTTTAGGCTTGTGCAAAGCCTGGGGTTCTCCCAGGTTATTTTCAAGAAACCTGCCCCATCCTGAACTCTAGTGACTCATTCCCAAACATCTCCGACTTGCAGCATCCGAACTGGCTGCACCCATGAAACACCTTGTGACTTGGCAAAAAAAAAAAAAAACAACCAGTAAATGGGTGCGAAAGCAATGCAAGGAGATGAACTCAAAACAGCAGACAAAAACTGCACATTACTCAGTTGCCATTTCCTCCGGAGAGGAGGAACCAAGCGACTGCTGGGCTTGGCCTACGTAGGGATCTTGAGACGATGCTCGACTTCACAGGGTGCAGTTGTCTGCATTTCTGCACTGTTTTGATAAGTCCCAAATGCTGTTGCTCTATTAGAAAAGCTCCAATGATGTTTTCCAACTGAAGGAAGACGGAGAGGCTCATGCTTTCCTCCACTTGTTTTTTCGTTTTAAAGAAACGTCTCAAAATATTATCTCAGGGAGCATTTCTGCTCAAGCGGATCAGGGCATTCAAGCAGACCCTTGAAGTACACAGGAATAACCTACTCACAGACCTCGTACTTCAGAGACGCATGGCTGCAACTTCAGTCTATGTCCTCTCCACCGCCAGCTAGATTATGATGAAGTTTAATAGAACAGGTGTTTTTAGTAAAAAAAAGAATGTTCTTCACCTAAAACATTTTTTTCTCATGGTAAAGATGAAGTGTTACAAAAGTTACAATTAATCAAACTTTAGTTTCAGTATAACTAATCACTACTTGTTTTTTTTGCCAGAGTCAGAAGTTTCAGAAGGTTAAACTGTTTCCAAAACGAGCACAATCTATCAACAGTTTTTCAGTTGATTTTGTAGTTAATGCATCAAAAGGGCACAGTTCTTTGTTTCCTCGCAATTCTGTTTTCAATTGAAAAGACCCCAGTGGTACGCTGCACAGTAAAACCCAGGGCTGCGGGCTTCTTGCATCTGTTCCTACTACATGAGCGATTTACAACTGTTTGCGATGAGAAATCAGGAGAAATAGTTAATGTGCAACCACTTCCACGGGCAGCATTAGCCCAGCAAACAAAGCTAACCCCGTAATCAGGCTTGCACCTCGCCAAGCCGCCGATTAGCTCGTGCAAAACCTTTACGACCTACTGAACTTGTGCGTGATTGATCTCCGGGCACGGGGTGCTGGCAGGTCTCCCTGCACCGGCTCCGCCGCTCGCTTTACCTCTGTTCACAACGAATCTAACCGCTGGCAGAGATGCAGCTGTGGATCTAGCTTGGAAAAGGAGAAAAAAGTTGAAGCCCATTGTATTTGCCTTACCAGATCGCCTGCCTTGTCTGCGATTAGCACCGCATGGATCAAACCCAGCCCGAACAACCCCGCCAGTGTAATAATCAGGCAGTACTGATGCTGGAGAGTCCAGTACAGTTAAAGAAAGGAATAAAGCTGCAAGAAAAGCGTCACAGTGAAATACCAAATTTGACTGTAATTGCAAGCCTCCTTGCTTTGCTGAAGTCATCTCTCATGTTCGTTATCTAGTGCCATTCCTGCCTCTGGAGGCACGCAGGCACATAACACTAATAGATGCAGTTTCCTCGAGCTCTCCCTCTCTATTCATCATGCAGTGGGAACTCGTCTTTTTAATAAACTACACCTTTACAAAAGGAGTATCACCATTTGTCATCATCAGGTCAGACAAAGAGAGTCAATCATCATTTTAAAACAAGCCAAAAGCAGCGCCTGCAGAATACGAAGCCTGCAACGCTGCCCATGCTGCTGCGGGTTTCCCTACCAGCATCCAAGACGCCGTTCGGCTGGGCCGGGGATCGGGTGTACCTGAACGCAAGCAAGAAGGGGAATATTTTCTGCATCAGTGCCCCAAAACTGAGGGGGTGGGACGCAGCAGCTACTCAAACCATCTCACTTCAGAAGCAAAATAAAATAGAAAAAAAGACTTGCTCCAGCGTGCAAGCAGGGGGGAAAAGGTCATTCCTTGAGATGAACACACTGCTAGTCCATGGGGTTCTCGTTACCATTTCTAACGAGGGGGCGAAGCGTCCCAAACCACGCTGCAGAGAGGGGCAGGGAGGCGAGCCCTGCACCGGGATGGGCAAGATGCTGCTCTGACCTCATCAGCCAACTCCAGCTTTTTTCCAGCGTTTCCTGGGGGAGGGAAGGGAAGCGCAGAGACAGGCAGGAGCCAACAAACCAGATACTGCTACCCATAAACAAAGGAAGTGTTTTTTGAAGACAACATTAGCTAGACAGGAGGGAAATAACAGAAGCAGCAGTTACAACAACAACAACCAAAAAAAAACTCAAGAAGAGGTCTAAAGAAACTATTTCCTCTAACGAAACGGTATCAGACGCTGCTGAAGTCAGAGGAATTCAGCACGTGGCCGTTTCCCCGTGCTGTCGGCAGCACACCCTTCCCATGTTGATGCAATCGCCCCCATTGCTCCTCCCGGCTTCACCGCAGATAAACTCCCCTTCTCCACAGCCCGTCCTCTACAATATTAAATTATTTTTCAAGAAACTCCTGAAGAATGAAGTCAGCCGATCTGTGTAATTAACTCAGCAAATCCAGGCATCTGCAAGAGCTCTTTCCCATCACGTTTAAACACCCCAGGAGGCCTGGCTGCACATGAAAATCAATGGAAAACCAACATATTTTTAGCCTGCATTTTTGCCTCCCAAATCGCTTTCTCTTCCTAGCTGTTCCCCCTCTCCAAGAAAGCGCAGGGGTCCTTAAACCCTTTTGACTAGAGCTATGTACAACAAACAGCTGAAAACAGTCATTTTCCCCGCAGCTGGACTCCTCCCCAAGCCTCAAACATTTCCAACTTGTACCTAGATGAAAGTTGTTCCAGCAGCTGTACCAGGCAGCCCACACTTCAGTTTTACAGTACCGCTATCTGATGTGCTTATTCACCAAATTTCACCAGCTTCTCACCACACGGACTCACTTTTAAGTTGGTAGCCGGAGATAAAAAAGCAGCGATGTTGGCATCGGCCACCGGCTCCAGCCCTGGGGGGGATGGAGGGACACAGGGGCTGGTGCTCCCCAGGAGGGATGGATGAAGGGACATCCCTGGGAGGGGACATCCCCAGGAGGGATGGAGGGACAGGACGGCAGTGCCGGTACTCACCCCACCTGGTTTCTCACTGCTCAAATTTTAATACTTGTTACTGAGGACCCTAAAAATGCTGTTTTCTTGCATGTGATGTGACTCCTCCTCCTACAAGAAGTCATCCTCTGCCTTCTGCCTATGTCAGGGCACATTTAGGATGTAGATGGCCTTTTTACCGCCTCTATACACTTACATGCACTCAGGTGGGAGAAACGGAGATGTTGGTTAGGCAACACTTCTTTTGACTTCACACCAACAACCCCCGCGCACAATTTAAACACACAATTTCCACCTTGTACCTCAATCACTGCCAAGCCAACAGTTGTAAAGCAGGCACCTAGGACAGAAAACTTGGGCCTCATACTGGATTTTAAGACTTCTCAGACAAAACAAACAGCTGTGCTTCCATTTATATGAAGAACAGGAGGGCTCCCTTGGCCAGGGAGTATTACAGCTCACCACTGCTCTTCTCTGTCCGCCCAAGGGGCGCCGCAGGGTCCCACTGGCTCGTGTCTCTAATGACTGATGTGGACATCAAGACAAAGCCGCAAGCAGGACTAGAAAACTACATGCATGCAGAATCCAGTATTTAAAAGACAGACTAACAGTTTTTGTTTGAGCATTCAAGGGTGGGTTTTTTTGTCAGACTGCAAAACGCCACGCTGAGCTGCCTCTGCACCTCTTAAAATCTGCATCTTTCCATAAAGCCTCAGGGCATCCCGCTTTCCTCGGGACCTCACGTTAAGAGGAGAAATGGGAGATATTTGGTTGTAGGGCCCTCTTATAATTCGTTTCAGGAACTGGAAGGCAGCAAGTATGGCAGGGCTGCAGGAGGAGAAACATGTCCTAGCCAGAGCAGCTGAAGCTGGACCTGAAAGATTTTTACCCTTCCGTGAACCAGCCCCTGCCCGATGACAAACGACCCTTAAAACTCCCCAGGAATGGTCACCAGCTGCGTGTTTCTCATTTTCCGAGTGCCTGGCTCGAGGCACTGCGGGCAGCTCACAGAGGCAGAAACCAGGGCTTGAATATAAAACATTCCCCCGTGCTCCGCGTCTAAGGGATAAAACCAAACCGCTCCTCAACGCTTATGCCGTTACCTGTCCCGAAGCATCCAGCCCCGTCTCAGAGGCAAACTGCAAAGACCAGCTCATGCCTTTGATTCATTTGCACACGGGCATCGCAGATGAACCCAGGCGGGAATTATTAATCCTGTCTTCGGAGCAGAGTTTGAATAACGGGAAATAAATACCACCCAGGGCTCCGCACACAATGGGACGGGACGGTTCCCACTTAGCGTGTGGCTTTCTCTTACATTTAGCGATATGCACGCCCCGTGGGGGAAAAGCCCACATGCAGTCACGCACTGAGACCACGCTGGGCTGGGCTGGCACAGAAAGGCAGAGGAGATGCTGCGGGACCAGCAGCAGCACACGCCATCTTCTACCTCCAAGTGTTTGACTCTGCAATTCTACTATAAAGCCGCGTGAGCGGCTTAGTTATTTATTTAACTAAAAGCTTTTAATTATCTCTCTCACACACACGCATTACATGGGGCGGGGAAGGGGGGGGAAATAATCAGCCTACAACCAATGACCCGCAGGTTCAAAGGAATTGTGTTTTTCACAGAAACAGCTAACTAGCCCAAATCTTCTCCTGCTGCCTCCAAACCGTGCCTCCATCTGCATCCCCGGCGTATTTTACTGCGGTTACAACCCAGGCTGACCCGATCCCTGTAAGAAGAACCACGGTTCGGGCGAAGCAAAGGCTCCTCCCCAAGTCCGGGCTGCACGTTTCCTTGGGTGGCCACGGAGGACGTTATTTCATGGCGTGAACCTGCCGGAGAGCACTGGCTGATGTCCCATGGCACTCACCCTCTCCAAGACATGGAAGGGACTGCTCTCCAAAAATACACGCGTGGGAGGGAAGCATACAGCGTGATGGCCACTGCCACGGCACGCGACCGGCCAGCTGCAGAGCTCTCCCACCACCAGAAACACACTGTAAGCAAAAATGCTCCCTGGGGCTGCTCTTCTCCCTACGTCTTCCAGGCTCTGCATCGAGATCAGGGAGGTACGAAATACCCGGTCCCCTCTAGAAGCACCAGAGTTCAAGAGCTGTGCAACTTATTAAATTATGAATTTTAAACCACCACTGTAGACACTTGCTCTGCACACAGCAGTGGAAGCAAGTTGGCATGGGAATTTGTTTAAAAAGCCCAGATTAGAACGGCAGCAGGGTCTGGAGGAGCGAGCCCTGGAAGAGTACAAGTGCTTGAAACACACACCCCAAGCCCACGGGATTTTCCTCTCTGTGGAACTGCTTCATTTTTAAAATTAAAAAAAAAAATAAAAAAAAAAAGGCGATTTAGTCCATCTACGCAGACGAATTAAAAGTATTTGCTTTTAATACATAATGTTAGCGGCATTACACAAGGAAAAATTCACATAAACAGAAAACAAGCGTAAACAACCGACTGAACGTAAAGAAACTAATAATATTAATCTGGATTAACTACAAGCCATGAACATTCCTACCTAATCCATCCGACGGACAAAGACAAATCCCCCTATGCTGCATCCTACAGTTCTTTGCAACTTAAGGAACCACAGTACTGATCAAAACAACGTAGCAGATGAGAAGTATAAGGTGAAATCTTTACATATTGCTGCCTGCTTAACCTACACAAGATTACAGCGAAAGCCAAGCCCCAAGAAAGCAGAACAATCATTGCAAAAGATCACCAAGCCCCGAGTGCAATTTCCACTCGATAGGCAAAGCTTCGCGTCGAGCTTCCCCAGAGAGATGTACGACAGCAAGGAAACGCAGCTCCACGTCGGAACACTCCGAGTATCTGCCATTTCTTAACGCTCCAGAAAAGTTGGATGGGGGTGAACTGCGGTTAGGAAGAAGCAGATCTGCAGCGGAGTTTAAAAACACGAAATAAGGTTTATAAGAGGAAACAATTTGCATTCGTAGAGCTACTGCAGGCCTCTCAAAGACTACCTTACTAAAGGAACACCTCTGATTCATCGCTGCTCATTACTGTGAAGGTAAAAGCAGCTTCAGCGAGCGGAGCAAGTCCAGACAAACCCAGTGGAGCACACAAACAGAGCCCAGCCTGAGCTCCCCAGCTGCAGACCCACGCACGCCTCCACCCGCAGCAGGGTGGGAAGCACCCGCTCTGCCTCCGAATCCAGCCCGGTTTCTCTATTCCAGGCAACCCCCTGACCCGGACACCTGGAAAGAGCTCAGAGCTCTCCCCGTCCACAGCATCCTCGAGCTGCATCAACTTCTTGGGCTTTTTCCAAGAAACAGATGTAATGTGGCAGTAAGCGGCTGAAGAAAAACCTGCTCTGCCGCAGAACGAGTACCGTCACGGTCCCCCCAAATGAAGACGCTCTCATCAAACACCCCTCATTGGAGAATGCATCAAGGAAAGGCGTTTGATGAGAAACTCCTGGCTAGGTGCTGTGGACGCACAACCAACACCTCCACCAACTTCCCTGAGGATAAAGAGCTGGAGGTTTACTCACTGACACCAAAAATCCAAGATTCCTTTGAGACGCTACATACCTCCTGGTGAAAACCCAGTCCAGAGCCACTGCCTTCCATCAGCAGCACTTCTGTACATACAATTTTATTCCCACACGTTACACGCCACATTCCCGACATCATCATCCACCCATCAACATATCAAAGCACACGGAGCATCCCAACATCCCGTGGCTGAAAGCCTGCAAGCTACCCCGGCACAGCAACACTTTGATCGCTAATGAATGAATTTGTAACCGTGGCTACTTACCAGAGAAGCCACGTACCTACCAGCCTACTTCCCATTAATTCAAATATTTGCTCAACAAGCAGTAAACGGGGCATCAGAACAGATACGTTTTACCGCTTTCCAAAAAATCAGATGCTGTCAAGTGAAAATATCGCGTCCGCTCATGCGGAGCACACGGGCAGTTGGCAGCGCGTTACCGGAGACAGAAGCTGTAGATTTGGAGTATCATTGTCTAAAGCATTTTTAGGCTTTGGGAACGTACGGTGTGTCGACACAGGCTGGGAAGAGCCCTTCCTCCCCTCGCCGGGGCCAGGAGCACCAGAGAGAGACACTGCTGCCTTCCTGTCCAATGCTCTGCTTCCGATAAGAATTTGGTTTAAATTGCGACTGTGAGATCAGATGAAAACACAGGTAATTCCTGTTCTTCTAATCTAAACTGATACAGGAAATAATTAATGCACTTATTTTAGGGGGAAAAAAAAAAAAAGCATCATTCTCTCTGTTTCGTAAGGCTCTAATTGAGTTTTAAAGGTAAGGAGCGCTATGTTTATCCTGATATTTACCTCCAGCAGCAGATTATGTTTGTCCACGGGAATCCTAGAAAATCCTCGCCTTCTTTATTAAGGCCATGTCAGCAGAGACACGCAAAGAACCTCACCGCCTTTTAAATCACACCCAATGCTCAAAATTGTCACGGAAACGTAACTGAAGATGCCAGAGGTTGGCACCGTGATGTAAAAAAATAAACATCAAGAGCATTAGCAGCATCGACACCCGACACACACCGCACGCAGGACATCCCCGTTAACAACCACAGCATTGCAGGAAAACCTTCAATGAATGGAAAATACGGTTGTGCCAGCCATTACAAAAAAAACCCTACTATTGCACCTCCACAAAACAACCTTTCAAGGGAAGGCAGCGGCTCCCGGCGCGGCGACACGCGACTCAGCTAATTGGGAAAGGAACCGCGGTCCCCAGCATCGCCACAGCGATGAACAGCGAGAGCAGCCAGGTCTGAGCCCCTCCGCGTCCCCCCGTCAATATACGGCCGCATTCTCCTCCCCCCGAGACCTTACAGGGATTATTTTTACATTCAGTAACTCAATTGTGAAATAAGAATCAACTAATCAGAAGGACCATCCCTCCACATCTACCTAACTTAGGCGAACTAAACCTAGCCTGTTCGGAAAGCCTTAAAATCCTAAACATAAAGAGCAAGGTAAGGTAAAAATTGGGTTTGTGCTGTTGTTCACAAATAAGATTTTGCTTTGCTTCTCCGTATTTTTACCAGCATCTTAACTGAATTACAACGCAAAGAACTGACTTATAACTGAACTATAATTTCCAGCGCACCACCTGCTCCAGAATTTGGACAGTCTCTAGTTTCCAGCCAAACATATAATTCCTAAATGTTTACGCACCCACAGCAGCCCCCAAAATGCACCCTCAGCGCACAAAGGGCGAACAAGTTCCTTTTCCCCCAAGAAACACTGAAGCGACGGCGCTCGGGACGCTCGCAGACGCAGCACTCACAGATGCGGTCAAGGTGCAATTTTAACTCATTCCGGGCCCTTCAGAGTCGTTTTCATTATAAACGTTGCCTCGCTGGAGATAAAAAAAATAAAACTACGCTTTGGCGGAAAATCCTTTTAGCTGAAGAGCGTTGGTTCGCCACGGGCTGGGGTGTTTTCTTGAGCTGAAATTCAGCGGGAAGCGGGATGCACGGCCAGGGAAGAGCCTTCACCCAGCCGGTGCCAGACCACGGCACCCACGTTCACCCCACGGGTGGGAGAGCAGAGCCCCACCGGTTTGCAGAGCCCGGAGCTCTTCCCCGCCATGTCTCCTTCCTCCTCCTCCCGCACAATGGACTCCGGGAAGAGCTGGGGACCCCGGCTCGGCCGCCGGCAGCCCCGGGCACCCACCGCCCCAGCAAGGGGGACACACTGGGTGCCAGCTCCCCCGTGTTGTGTCCCCCCATCCTGCCGTCCCCCCTGTTCCTCGCCTCCTGCAGAAGCCGTCTCCGGCGGAGGCTCAGCCTTTCCGCTTGCAGCTCTCCATGACACACGCACCCCCCCGGAGAGCTCGCACGCCGTGCACACACAGATTGCACACACACGCTGTGTGTGCATGCAGAGACCGCAGCGGACACACGCCACACACACATGCGCGTGCACGGTGCCTGTGCAGGCACTCTGCGTGTGCAGGCCACGCTTGCACACTCAAACCCCAGGCACACACACGTCTTTGACACGCGCAGAGGCACAGCACACACAGACCCTGCACGCACACGCACCCCTCGTGCAGGCACAGAGACACCTCGCACACAGACCATGCGCACACGCACACCGTGTGCACACACAGACACACCATGCACACACGGGCTGTACACACACACGGGCTGTACACGCACACCCCCACCGTGCATGGAGAGTCCATACATACACACAGGCACACCGTGCACACACCAGCTGTACACACACACAGGCTGTACATACACACGGGCTGAACACACACAAACACAGTGCACACACGGGCTGTACACACACAGATGCAGAACACACACAGGCTATATACACACGGGCTGTACACACACAGACACACCACGCACACACAGGCTGTACGCACACACATCCCCCGTGTACACACACGGGCTGTACACCCCCCCACCGTGCACACACACAGACCCACCGTGCACACACGGGCTGTACACACACACACCCCCCACACAGACCCACCGTGCGCACAGGGGCTGTACACACACGCACCCAGAGCGCACACACAGGCTGTACACACACACGAGCTGTACACACGGGCCGTACACACACACCGCCCGTGCACACACGGGCTGTGCACACACACACACACAGTGCAGAGACACCCACAAACACACACACACCCCATGCAGAGACCCCGCACACACACACACACGCCCAGACAGCGCAGAGGCCGCGGCCGCGCACCGACACGCCGTTTGCACACCCCGCGCGCACCGATCACGCCGCGCGCACGGACCCTGCGTGTGCACACACGCGCCGCGCGCGCACGCACACGCACGCGCCGCGCGCGCTCCCGCGCCCACTTACCCGCCCGCCGAGAGCGCGCGCGCGGCCGCCCCCGCGCGCGGCGCCCGCCGCCCTCACGCCGGGCCGCGCAGAGCCCCCACCCCCGGTGCGGCACCTCGGGGTCGGGCCGTGCCGCTCCGCGCCCAGCGCGCTCCGCTCCGCGCCGAGCCCGCTCCGCTCCGCCCGGCCCGGCTGCCTCCGCCGCCCGCCGCGCCGTTCTGCCCCCCGCGCCGCTCACCCCCCCCGACCCCGCCCCCACCCACAACACTGTAGTAAGTTCCCATTGGCCGAGAGC
>VFFE01007511.1:96937-115768 GCA_008921705.1 Burhinus oedicnemus
CCGGGCGGCCCTGAGGGACCGCGGCCCTGCCCCGCCTCAGCCGCCTCCCTCAGCCCGGCGGCAAAACACCCCCGCGCCCCGGGTGGGGGGAGGCTGAACTGACAGGATTACCGGCGGCTCTCCGCGCCGGCCCGGCGCTAAGCCGATGGCGGGGGCGGGGGGGGGAAAAGAAGGCCCCGCGATCCGTTACCGGGGCCCCGCCTGCCGGTAACGCCGAACGGCGGCGGGCTGCTCCCTCCTCCCTCCGCGACCTAGATTTTTAAATACAGTTCGCTGTCTCCCAGAGAAAGTTGTGGCCCAGCTCAGAAGGGAGGACCCGGGGCTGGGGGGGGCGGGGGGAAGGGAAGAGCTGTGTTGGGGTTTTCTTTATTTTTCTTTTAAACATAAGGCCTTTAGGAACCGAACAGGTCCTGGCTCAGTCGATGGGGTGCCGAGCCGAGAAAGCGACAATTGAGATGGCGAACGCTTGGCCAACAAGAAACCCCGCCAGCCACGCTGGTGAACGTGCAAGAACAGGAGCACCGGCACAACCCCGCAGAGACCGACCTGGCCGCCGCTCCGAAACTGCGCACGTAACAGCACCGAGCGGCTTTTCCTCACCCACAGCCAAATTATAATCAGTTATTTTCGTCAGCCAGAGCTGTCCAGCTCTCCCCGCTACCCGCACCGGAGCAAAACGCTGCTCAGCTTCTCATCAGCGCTTCCGTGGGGCTCCAGCGAGGTTGCTGCCAGCACCCCAGCCTGACCAGCTTGGGGGGACCAAATCCCTCTCAAATATTTACACAGCCCCGAAAGACACACGGCACCGAGGCCTCTCCGTTTGCCTCCCAAAGAGAATTAAGCTGTCAGGCACATTATTCTGCTCGCGTTAAGAGCAACCGTCCCACCTCTTCATCAGCAGATAATACCCTGGGCTGATGCGCACCCCGGCTGGATGGCTTCATCCTCATGCTGAAGCTCTCGCTAGTACTGACCCAGCCAGGACCACTCACACACTAAGGACACTTGTGTTACATAGGAGACAAACAAACCCAATTTTCTAGAGAAAATAACGTGTTTCTCATAGCTATTTACCCCTTCTCTAGAAGTCTACGACACAGCTCTGCGAAAACATGCAGAACGGGGCAGCTCCCCTCCTTGTCTTGATGTTGACATCACTTGTGAAAAGCTCCTTATTTGGAGGGAAGAGAGGTATTTTCACCTTAAATCTGGACTATCTGGTGGTTTCCTTGGACTCAGATGAGCACCTTTGATTCAAAGACACAGGCTGGGAAAGGTCTGGTGGCTGCAAGTCACAGCTGCTACACCAGGACAGCCAGTTCCCCTGAAATGTGCCCTGAAGCTCCCACTCCGCTCCCCATGGCATTAAATTAACACATTTTAATAGCCCAGGCTGTGAATGGAGGAGGCTCAGACGTTTGGTGCTGACCCACCACAATAACTGCTGCCTTTGCTACTGCTCACCCACAGATGGGCTGAAAACAGACTGTGTCAGAAGAGAAACACGAGTCCAAAGGGCTTTAAGGAGAAAACCACCCAGCAAAGAAGCCACGATTTTTGGATGCGAGAGGTTGGCAACAGCTTCTTGCAATTAAGAAAAACAAGCAAACAAAACCACACTGCTTCATCATAACACGCACACACGCTGACCGACAGCAGATTGCAGCTTACATGGAGAAGAGAGACCAGGGCAACAAAAACTTCGCATCAAAGCAGTGATTTAACACCACGCAGCACGTCATCCACCATGCTCAGATCACCAGATGATCCCCAACTCCATCTGCCAGCATCTGAGTACAGAGAGCAGCAGCTCCCAAATTTTGAGCCATTATTTCCCAGGTGAAGCATTTAACCACAGGGAGCACTACTGCAAGCTGCCATACATGCTGTGCACAAGGGCGAAGGACGCTGTTACCTCTTCAGACCCCAAATAAACGGCCAAGAGTTCGAAAGGCAGCAGAAACTTAAAAGCAGTAGAATCATCAGACATGAAAAGAAGCACATGGTCTGTGCCATGAGAGTGTCTTGAAAATGTTCTTCTGGGGCAGGGCGATTTGAACCTAGGCCAAGGCAATCCTTTTGTAGGGAGCAAAGAAAAGAAAACAAACAAACAACCCACAACACTTCTGCATATGGAAATGCCACCATCAACACCACACTTTGGCTGTAAATCGCTGGCTTAGCTTCTAACCTTTTCCTTCCTACACAGCCTCAAACTGACCTCTGAAATCCCATAGGAAGTAATGGAAATTTCTTAAATTCTTCAAGAACAGTTTGCCCCGTGCCAAGCCCGGATTGCAAATATTTAAAGAACTCTCCTAGTTATAGCTGGTTTAAGTCGCTTTATAGGAGTCAATGAGAGATTGAGAATTATTTCAATAAGTCAGGATTTCTTGGTATTCGGCTGCTGGATACAGGAATAAGGAGAGGAATTATATTCATTTTAGGCATGCGTTTGTGGTCTCTAAGGCAGAAGCTGTTCCTTGCAAGCTGAAAGGCCACTTGGTGAGTGCCCAGATCCTGATGGACTGGATCAGTGCAAATCAACCGGGTCACAACAGAGAACGATGCCAAATCCTACCCTCTAAATGTGCAGGCAGCTAGCAAGCGGCTCAGAAGTATCCACCGTAGCATCTTAAGAGCATCTAGACAGTAGCTTAAATCCAGCTCAAGTTCTTCATAAAAAAAAAAAAAAAAAAAAAGAAAACAAAAAAAACTCCTTTGTAAGGTGATCCAGTGCTCTGCAGGGCCACACAGGATGCACTGCTGGTACGGTTTGTTATAAAACAGGGATCCCAATTTACACCAGTGCTGGTGAACACTGTGCCTAGAGCATTACCGGTACAACAATAAACTCCCCAGAGCTCTCCTCACCCCGAGGAGCTCCTCTACATGAGGAATTCCCAATCTAAACAAAGGAATCGTGCATCACACTGGCATCTGTGCTCCCTCCCCCAAAGCAAGCAAGTTTTGAGTTGAAGAGAAATACTCAGGATTACACCAAGTTCTAGGAAAACAAAGAAATGAAAGTGGTCAACTGAATCATTTATCCACTACTGCTCTAAGTAAGCTGGTTGTGTCCGTATTGTGCATACGTTTATGCACACGCGATAGGCATATTCAGTTTACGTGCCACGTTCACACACTTTGCTAGCAAGTGGCAGTCTCCAGAGCAGGAGCAGCCATTTCACAAGAGCAAACAAGGTGGGAGGAGAGCAGGTGGCTCAGTTTTGCCAGCTACTGGCCCTCTGCCCTTGGCTCCTCTTCCGAGATTTACTGTCACCATCAGGAGCGCTGATTTGCCTGATAGCAGAAGGCCAGGCTGAGGTGTAAAGGAAATCTCCCTTCAACTTCACAGGCTTCGTTTTACTGTAAAATGTTGATCTAGAACAAAGATATTTCAGGTAAATGATTTACCTAGAAGGAAGGGGTGCTTCAGCTAATGCTACGTTCCTCCCGTGCTCACCCCTCGATTTAGCACACAATCTGGCAGGCACAGCAGCATTCGCTGCCAGAAAAAGCCTGCGACAGGCTGAATTGCAAACTCAAGAAATTTTCACGAAGAACTAGAACGCGCTGCACTGCTTCGCTACAACGTGTGTGTGCCCAGTGAAGGCAACCTGGAACATCTACGCTCCCCTGGCTCTGTACCAAGTATTTTACCAAAGATTAAAACTGGTCCAGCCCATCGTAGCACTCTCCAAAACCAACAATCGATACATTGTTGAACAAGTTATGAGAGGGCCAAGCAGCACCCTCCATAGTTGAAGAGACTAAGTGATTTTGCTATTGTAATCCCACTTGGCGTCATGGCAGCTACCCTCAGGTTTTGATAAATCCAAGCTGCTTCTCCAATCCTCTTCTGTGTGGTTTTCTGCTGGAGAGTTTTCCTTTGTTGGTTGTTTTAACAGCAGGAGTTGTGCCCTTTAAGGGCCATTGTTGCCAAACTAAAACCGCATGTTCTTTCCTGTGGGCAGAAGAATCCAGTTTTTGAGCCACTACATCTTTTTGGCACCGGGCTGGGTAATGCGGATGCCTTTTGGGGAGATGCGGAAGGCACAGGGGACAGCTGGGCAACTAAGCCTGTACACCTAGGAATTCCCATCCCACCCAGAACCTGGTCAATTTATGCAAAAAGCTCCCACTGTGGGTTTCATCAGTTTGCGTGAAGGTGATGTTCACTTGAGTCGGTGTCTTGCAGCACGGCAGACTAGCTCCAAGAAGAAAGAGGAATAAAATAAATGAAGAGGAGCATCAGCTCTCTCCAGGCTGCATGCCAGCGCAGGGAAGAACAGCTCCCTGGAAAGTCAGCTTTGTTCCAGGGCTTAGAGACAGTGCGTAAAGCATGTTTCTGCCAAGATGCACCATTTAAAGATTAGAGGAGGTCAGCTTCAGATTGCGGGATCGAGTTTACATACGGTGAATGTTTCTACATTGAGAGAGAAATACTTTTCCCCTTAAGTACGGGTAGGAAGTACTAAACATACAAGTGGCTGCACTTGAAGGATCTAGAAAGCACTTAAAAACCCTGGAGAATGGATTACAGGCAATGCCATGAGTACAAGTAGTGCAGGCTCCGGAAAAGGCAGAATCAGCGTGGCATGAGCCTGAGCTCCAGAAACAGCCTGAGAAATGGACTGAACCATGGAAAGAGCTGTGGCAAGAGAGACAGCCGGCCCAATGGCATGTTGACCTCCATCAGGTCACGAGCTCTCCCTCATTTCAAGCACTTACCCGTTTTTCATTCCCTAGCAGTCTTAGCGAAGACACAACTAAAAATAGAGGAGCGTGCTCACACAGAGTGCTCGACTGCCTGCCCAGGAGAGGCTGCTGGAAACCTTGATGTTTGGGCAGCAGGAGGAAGTTCAAGCTTTTATGCTTGCCTCCTAAACCAAACACGGGCAGCCAGCTTGGCCAAAGACGCAGCTGTCACTTCAGCGGGGGACAAGCTCAGCTATGCAGCCTTTGTTGAAATAAACCCAAAAATAACAGTTAGTGCCACCTAGGGACCAGTGCTAAGGCAGGGAGGCAGAAGAGCCATACCACAGACAAAGGACGTCAGTGGCTGATTTACTCCTTGCAGGGATGAGAAGTCAAACTGCAGCGAGGAGAGGCTCTGGTCTATTTAAATAACACCAGGTAGGTGGTTTTTGAGCTGCAGCTTCTCCCCAGGAAGGCACCAGGTTAGGTGAAGCTCTCACCAAAGGCTGCTCAAGTGCAGATTTTACTCCATACCGTTAAGCTCCTCATTTGGGGAAAGAGCATCCTTTGGCTTCAAAATACTCAGAGGTCTTTGGTTCAGAGAAGGAAAGTTTCAATGTCAGGGTTTATTTAGGACCAATGTGTACCTAGTAGTAATTTCGAGCCAGGTACTCGGCAGAGAGCCCTCTAGTCCGTACTAACGTATCACTTGTAATCCAAAGGGCAGGCAGCAAATTCACCCAAGCCATGAACCCAGCACTAGACAACTGACAGCAGTTTGTTATTGCAGACTAGACCTGCACATCAGCGAGGGACACCTGGCAAGACCTAACATTTATTTAATTAAGACTTTAGCTACAGGGAGCAAATACAACTTCTAAACAGAGCACAGGCTACGTTATTTCTTCCACAAATAAGAGCTGAAGCTCTGCACCACCTTGTTCAGTGCTGTTTCCCCTACCTGCTATCTCCTTGGACCTTGCAGGGTTTGTCTTAAGCTACTAACTGGATCAGACTCGTCACCCTGAGTCCTTTCTGCAGATGATCCCACAACCTAATACAGCACAGCCGAAGTCTGCTGAGAGAGGCATTTCTGCAGGTGTGCAATGATTAATTGGTGCACATTTCCATATCACAAATAAAGTAAAAAAAAAAAAAAGACTTCTCAGCTTGGTTGAAATGCAGTATATTAACCTTTGAAACCGGCAGTCATGGATACCAGCTTCAAAAAGATTAATATCAATAGGACAAAATCCCAGAGGATAGCATCACGTTGTTGCCAGTTCTTCTCGAGCTTTACAAAACAAGGCATTTTGAGGCTTTATTTAAGGTTTTATCTTTCCATGCATATTTTATAAAGAAAACCCAAAGCGGTTCAGATTTATAGGCAGAACCGAAGCACTGGAGGAGGGGAGAGGGGGGCAAAATCAGAAGTTGTAGAGGAAATCTGTGGGTATAAATGGAGAGACTGGGAGGAGAGGGCAGGAAGCATGCTCCATCTGAACTGTTGCCACTGTCACCGTTAATTGCTAGGAGCCATCCTCTCTGAAAAAGGTTTGTTACTGAAATAAATATTATAACTCCGTTAGTTCAGCATGTTCTGCAGGTCCAGTGAGGCTGCAAGTTAACATGGTGCACACAGTAAATCTTTCGAGCAAGAGACACAGCAACAGCTTTGAGATGCATGCTAGCCGGATCTCACCCCTGCATTCAGCTTTCACCGCAGCCTGCATCAGAAAGAAGCTAATAATCATTAAGCTGCCATCTTTTATTTCTAATTATTTGTCGCCACAGCAGGGTTCCTCCAACCATCAAGCAAAAAAGAAGCAAGTCTCAAAGGAGTAACTGTTTTGAAGAGGGGCTGCAGCTGCCACCACATGAATGGCTCTTCAAGAACAGTAGCAACTGCTACAAACTGCCCACAGAGCTAGGAGGAAAGCATCTCTGTTTAGCCTGTTTTTCAATGTTGGTTTTTAGGTCAACTAAAACAGCTTTTCTTATGTAACAAGAGATGCAGAAAGCTCACTTGCTTTTGAGTTTTTGCTTTCATTTAATTAGATGGTAATTCAGAAGGCAGCACTGCTATTTTAAACACCACAATGAGAACTATTCCACTGCCTTACAAAGCGCTAAAGTGAAATCACTGAGCTAAGCCAGCCCTAGAACTTGACACTGCATCGAATTCTGATGGTCTCTTCTGAAGGAGTGGGACAAGCAAAAGAGGTACCCAGCTACCACATTTCCAGGAGAGATTCAAAGTAGAAAATCTCACTGAAAGGTGGAAAAGCAGAACTTATTTATTCTTCCTCTTTGAGCTATACGTGAATAAGAATTAAGGTGAGACCTGAGTTCACAACCCAACTGCTGTCTAACGGCTTCACGGAGCAATGCCCTTCTCTAGGAGACCCATGAATTAAGGGACAGATAGAAAGAAACAATTTCATGTACAGGTAAACTTTAAGCTTACAACTTGCGGCTCCCAGCATCACCAACACCAATGTATAGACAGACACAGCCCAGCAGCAGCCCGTTAACGGACACACTGTGCTTACCACCTCCTTTGCCACAATCACAGCTCTGAACACCTCTTCAGCCAGCGCTCACGACCTCACTTTGGATTTCTTGACAAGCTTCAAATAATGGCAACATATGTGACTCTTAGCTTGAAGGTCAAGAGCACAACCTCAAACGTCACAGGCTCCTCTTGCTGCACTTCCATCTTCAGCATTTTTCTTCACAGTTTCTGCCCTCCAGCTTCTCGCAGCACATCCCTTCATGGAAGCTGCTGGTGTGTTACTTTTAGGATCGATGCCCAACACTCTTATCAGGCCAGGAGAGGAGATTCACTTATTACAGCACCTATGCATTTTATGTTTACCTAAAAGATAAGCCAGGCTTAAAGATGGAAAGGCAACCTGAGCCTGCCGATTTCTCTGCTGAGTGAAGGTCAGGGTTGTCCCTGATCCAGTGAAACTGTACCACACAACCTTTATCTTTGCCATCGCTAACAAGGTACCACTTAGCTTTCTTGTTTGCTGACCAAGATTAATACCCAGTATTCAGCAAGCAGCAAACTCCATCTCGTATCAGGGTCAAAACCCCAAAAGCCTATAATAAGCAGAACCATTGAAATGCAATTCTCTACTCTCTGTGTGGTACATGAAAGACAACAGACCGCTCACACAGACAGAAGTGGCAGTGAGACTGCTCTGGGGAGAGCAAACCAGGGGTTGTTCAGGTTACCAGCTCTCCCCAAGGAAGAAATCCACCCTTGACCAGAGACTTGGACTTGTTCAGCCTTGAGAAACGAAGGCTTAGGGGAGACCTTATCACCATGTTCCAGTATTTAAAGGGCGGCTATGAAGAAGATGGAGACTCCATTTTTACAAGGAGTCACATGGAAAAGATGGGGACTAACACAAGAGGAAAATTTTGCACAGTGACAACAATCAGCCATCAGAATAATCTCCCCAGGGAAGCGATGGGTTCCCCAACATTGGACACTTTTAAGATTCAGCTGGACAGGGTGCTGGGCCATCTTGTCTAGACCGTGCTTTGGCCAATAAAGGTTGGATTCTTGATGTCCCTTCCAACCTGGTACTCTATGATTCTATGACTTGTCATGCAGCGATAACCAGAAAGGTGACTGTGTCCTGGAAGAGCACGAAGGACGAAGACCCTGCTGACACTCACCTGGTTTGGGACACCCTGGCACAGCCACAGCCACTGTGCTGCTAGAGGCGTTCCTCTTGCTAACCCACTCCGACACTCACGCGAGTGAGCACTTGCATTTTGCTCCAAATATGACCTGAGAGGTCAGCCTGCATTTCTTGCAGTTACACCTTCTGTGCAGAGGAGTTTTATTCTGCATTCAAATGACTGCTAGGTGTTTGGTGGGGGTGGGAGCTCAGCACCTCTGAACAAGGCATGTTCTCTAGTTAATTAATGATCCTTCTTTTAGAGACCTGGTAGCAGAGAACAGCTCATTCAGAACAGGAGACGGCTGCTCAGCTTCCAAATATAGGGCTTCGCTTACTTCTGTGTAAGAACAACAGGTTTATGCTTGGATTCGATTCATCTCTCCTGCCCTCCCCTGTGAGGCACCGGATAATAATGCTGAGTTTAAGAATAAACCAATCTGCTCCCAGCACCTTCCTCTGCTTTCCCTTCAAGTCTTTCATCAGTGACTGGCAGTACATCGAATGCTCAGGCACAGAGCAGAGCTGCTCTAAATATGCTCAGTCCTTTCCATTACTGGGAGAGGAGAGGATATTACTGGGGAGAGGGGTGGAGATGGACAGGAAAGGGGAAAGCTTAGCAGGAGGATACTTTAAACTTAAAAAAAAAAAAAAAGTCAATTAAAAACTTCTGAAATTTCCAGAGATAGCAACCTCAATGCAAAGGCACCGCTGCATCCAGAGAACCAGCTTTACCAAGCAGAGACCCCTTCCTTTCCTCCACCCTGAGCACACACACCTTATTTTGAGGAGCTTTAATACACAAACAGCACCTGACAGCCAGGCTCAAGGAGAAGCACCAAACCTCTGCTGGGAAACCACGTGAATCCACCCCACCAGGATGATTTTCCCCCTCCTTGCAAAGCAGGATCTCTGTGAACGCAAGCTGGAAACATCAGTGTCTGCCGCACTTCTCCAAGCTCGACACGCATTTCCCCTCCTCTCCTGCCAGAAGGGCCTCAGGCTCCTCTCCGTGCCCTGCAAAGCCCTGCACATCTGCAGGTTCGCAAAGGGGAAGCCAGCCCAGCGCTGCGCTCCGGCCTTCAGGGAGTCCCTTATACAACCACAGCACTGATTTACCATCAACAGCTGTCAGGAGGCATCCGGGGAGAAACAGGGAGTATTGCTTTCCGCTACCAAAACCATTTTCACTTCCATTTGCTCACTTGCTGGCACTTAGTCTGCTTTTATTGCCGGATCAGTGCTCGCAAGAAAAACTACCGCTGTGGGTTTTTTCATGTTATAAACTTGGCCTGGAAATTGCTATATGAAATGTTTTTCCATATGAAAATATTCACAAACACACACAAGATAAATCCCACTGTTTGATAACAATTAATGCTCCAGAGTTTAAGACAGCATAAACAGGTCAGTTCATTAAGTCCAAGCGATTGGTTTCAGCTATTTCCTCTCATTGATCTAATGAAGCAGGTACTTACCCAGAGATGAGACAGCCAGGCAAACCACGCAGGCGAGGCACCAAAATCCATCCCGGGGCAGTGTATAGAAGAGAAAGGAGAAGAGACACTGGTTAATAAGCAGTTCCAGCTAAATGTGAAAAACCCCCATGCACCCACCAGAAAAATCCCTTGAGCCACAAAGCCAAGCGCTCACACTTGTATTTTGCCTGAGTGCTGCAAGCAGAGTTCGTGTAAGCGAACTTCAGTGTCTGACTCTTCCCAGAACTGAACATGGAACCGGACGTTCACGTTGAGCCACTTCTTAGAAATGTAAACACCAAGTGGGGCAGGGAAAAAAAAAAACCAAACCCAAAAAAACATTAGCCCGACATTACTTAACGCTGATAATACAGCAAGTGGTGACGCAGGCGTCCCGTGCCTGCCAGCCTCCAGCAAGTACAGCCTCCAGAATTCCAACTGATGCCCGGGGCAGCACGGCACGGGTCAGGCACCACCGAGCCGCAGGCAGAGCGGGGCTGGAGAAGCAGCGAGCGCAGTGCAGAGGCTGCAGACTGGCCCCGTGCACTTCTGCGTCCGTCCGGCTCCCTCAGCCTTACAAAACTTACCGTGCAAACTTCTGCAGTGGATGGACACAGCCCAGCGCCTCTAGCCCCAACTCCACAGGGCTCCAACTGAGCCCTCTAGTGGGCTTTAAAACCTCAACAAAACACCCATAGACTTAATTTAATTAACACTCTGCCAGAGGCCTCTAAACCCTAATCCTCTCAACAAAAGGATCATTAACTAAATGAAGAGATTCAAGAGAGCAACGGTGCTCTCAGCCACAGCAAGGCCGGCTGTGTGCTCCAGCAGGCACGCGCCGGGGCCCGAGGAGGGTCCCAAAATCCAGCCAGATCCTCGGCTCACGCCGCAGCCCTACCAGGGTCCAGGGACCTGCTCGACACAAGTGCACAGTCAAGTGCTCACTGCACGCAGGGGAAGTCTAGCACGGTGCCGGACTCCTCTGCAGCCAACTTGCCACACCAGAGAGACGGGCACAAGCCCCCACCCATCCTTTGGGATGCACCGCAATGCTGACAGTCCCAGGGCTGTCATCTCCAGCGAGACTGAAACCCTGAACTGCTGAACCAGGAGAGGATTTAGCTAGAGAGCTGGCTGGTTTTAAGTGTTATTATCCACTGATGTCAAGAGCCTGGCAAGCAGGTGAATGAGAGCTCTCCTTTCAAGAGGCAGCCTTGGTCCTTCAACTGAAGGCTGGGAAAACATTTCCATCTCGCCCAGCCCTGCCAGTGTGAACAGCAGGAAGGGTTTTCCTCACTTAAGAGAGTGGGGTGTACATTGGCAGATGAATTTACAGCATGCAGGGTGCAGTCCAGTGAGGTACAGTCAAGGAAAAGCCTTTAAAGTCAAAGGTTCCTAGCCCACAAGATTCACCCTAACGAGACAGGGATGGAGATTTGCGTTTGCCCTTTGAAGGTGGCTCTCTTGGAAAGCCACCTCCAGCTCCTGAGCCACACACAGGATCCAGAGCAGCTGCAAGGAGTACGTCCATGAGACTACTCATCAGTATGGTGAACAGGAACGGAACAGAGCTTAATTACAGGGCAGGGATCATTCCCTCTGGGTTCGGATGTCAGCACCAGCCTTGGCAGGGCCATGCTGCCCCACGGGACAGGCGTTCCTCGACAGAGTCCACAGCAAGCGCCGCCTTTGCCTGTGCCACGTGCAGAGCCTGTGGTCAGTGGGATCCTGGTTGGGGCTCTGCGATGAGCTGCTGAGCCTCAGCTCACAAACGTGAGAACCCAAAACAAGGAAGACTTCAGGCGTTGCTTCCAAAAAAGCTTCTCTCGCTCAGCAGCGGCCTGCACAGGTCTCTCTGGAGATGCTATAGGTATTGGTCTCCTGATTTTGGTGCTGCATGTGAGCACCCCAGTCTCATCAACAGCTTCTGAAGCTTAAATCTGAGCTCCAGCCATAGCATTCACAAGGCAGAGACTGCAGTAGCTGCTGGTGGGGCAGGCACATACCCCAGAGGCTGCCACAACCTGGGCAATGCTTTCAGGGTGGCCAGGAGATGCTTGAGCACACAACCTCTTCCCAGACCAATGCAGCCTTCCCTGGAGGGACCTCAGCCCTCCCACGTGCCAGCCAAGCCCATCGCAGACCCTCTATGTTTGGGCCGGAAAGCCTTCACAGAGGTCCCTGTTTTCAGTAAATGCCTTTTGCCCCTGTCCTCTCCCTGCAGCTTTTCAGGACGTGCCTTGAGGATAGAGCTGACATGTCGTCGAGGCCTCCTTGCCTGAAGATGCAGGAACAACTGTTCCAGAGCTAATGAGGCTGTCCTGCTTTGACCCAGGGCAGTTTTCGGCAGACACAGAATAAGCAGTCCTCTCCACGTTCACCTCCTGGAATAAATCCCAAGAGTTCCCGTCTCCCCAGCCCAGGCAAGAACACAGATGGTCGCAGAGATTAAAACATACAGAGAATTAACCGCCCTGTGCAAATGAGCTTCTTCATCCAGCCTAGCACTGCCAGGTGGTTTGAGGTACAGTGCTTGGATGTGATCATCATGGTTTGCTGAGCTCTGATAACAGCCTCGTATCGACCAGAACAGGGGGCCAGAAAGCCAAAAAGTTTGAAGGCAGTTTGTAGGGGAGGCGAGATGCAAACTGCCAGAGCCAGGCAGCTGCCGTAACCACATTAGCCTCCTGCTACAGCATTAGGAAAAAAATACTGACACTAGGAAAAAGCCTGGTCAGCAGCGCAGATCAATTCTGCACTTGAATATCTTGTGTTTTCCCACCGAAAGGCAGCTTGGATGGACCAAACAGCACTGCAACCCCAGCATGAGCCATCTGCAACTCCTGATGCTGTCCCGATGCCTCCGACTGCTGTTCACGAGGCACCTGGCACACGTGGGCTGGCAGCGGGCAGTAAGGGAAACCCACACCGGCCCCCGCTGCCTTTCCTAGAAGGCTGAAGTCTTGGCACTCGGATGAGGCACAGGATCTGACACAGCACAGCACACCGGGAAGGATCTGACCATCATATGGGGACAACTGACCTTCCCAAGAAAGGACGGGACTTACAGGCAATTCATGCCAGGCTGCCTCCTGGGGAGGAACTGCACCCTGGGCACGTTAGCATCACCTACACATAGGTTTAAACTTTCTTTTATTTTAACTCAAAACCAGGGGCAAAAGTCTAAAAGGAGTGGAATTCTCTAGCGCAGCCACATCTCAGCTGCCAGTTGGTATTTTTAAGGGACAGGTTTCAAGCTATGCAATGATATGGACGACCACATTTGCTATTAAAAGCCTCCGCTCCGCATCCAAGGAAATCCCTGAGCAGCGTTGACCCCATCTGTCAGCCCGCAGTGAGGCTTCTCACAGCCACAGATTGGCCGAGGCCAATCCCGACCGCACGGGAGAGGTTCACCTCCTCATCAGACACAGGCGCTCCCAGCACAACATCAACACAGACGGAGAAAGTCACGTTACAGCCCAACGTGGCTCCGGTCTGGGCCAGCATCTACCCTCCGGTGCTCCTGTGCTCAGCGTTGGAGTTTGTGCAGATCCAGGAAGGCGACTCAGTGCTGTTCCTGTTTGATACAGACCCTCAACGCAGAGAGAGTTCCTCTCAAGTTCTGAAGTGCGCACAAACAGCTTACGCCATCTCCAAGGGTCTTTGGAGAGCAGATAAAGAAATACAAGGCTGGTGCTGGCTGGCATGCAGGTAAACCATTGCGCTGCAATCACGGGACAGCAACCAAGCAGGGATCAACTCACAGAGGTCACGTAAAGCATGACAAATGCTGTAATGCATCGGCTGCATTAAAACCCTGGCTACAGTGATGCTTCAAGGCATTGGTCCACCCAGGCTCCCACCCACACCAAGCAGAGCTCAGCACCGACACCGGGTTCTCCAGGCTGTAAGCAAGCTCAGAGCTTCCCTGCATCTCCCACCCCATTGCCACGATGCGCTGGCTCGTTTGCAACACCGACAAGATTGCTTTAACGCTGCTGCGGTTGGAGCTCAGTCACTCTGAAGATTCCCAGCACACGTCAAGCCTCACACTCCCTTGTTCCAATCCAACTCAGGTCAACCGTGGCCAGATGTAATTACCTACATGAAAGGAGCTCGAAGCCGCCTCTAATAAGAGGATGTATTTGTGCAGTCAGGCCAGGGTTCCTCCTCCTCTTTTGCTGCTTACCAGGGTGCCAAAACTTGCCTCACATTAAGTAGATCAGAAAGAACTTAACTTCATTCCTTGCTACCAGACATGGCTTTCCCAAGAATGGCAGGAAAAGGCAGGTTTCTTAGTCACCTATTTACGAACAGGACCGGAGAACATTTTAACAGGATTCATTCATTTAATCGAATAGCGCACAGGGCATCAGTGGCTTTAGTTGTGTTGGCAAAAGGCTTTGGGATGAGCAAATGGAAGAGCAAGGGCAGGCCCGACACCCCAAAACATTTCTCAGGGCCAGGCAACACACCACCGCTGACCCTGCAGGCCGGTGCGGGGCTGGGGTGGTTCCCGACAGCCTCGGCATCCCCCTGGGTGTGTTTTCCCAGCTGCCTTCAACTCACCAAGCTGCAGGAACCAGCAGCACACAACTCTAGCTAAGAGGCACAGCAAAATAAGACGAGCCAAGCTCCCTTCCAGCCTCTCGTCCTAAAATCTACAAGCGAGAGGCAGCTTCAGAGCCTTCCCAGAGCAGCAGGGTCCGACTCGCAGGAGGCTCAGACAACACAAAGCCATTTTGACCCGGCGTTTTCTGTCCCTGAGCAGACACTCGGGCTGGGAGCGCAGATGGTGCCTGTGTGCGCACTGCCCACGGCGCCCCGCGCCTGCATAGCTGATATTTCAGGATTTTCTCGGGGGGCATCAGGAGAGGACTAGAGACAAACCATGCTAATTGGATAGACGAAGAGTCCTCTGCAGCCCTACAAAGCTGTGAGCAGCTGCTGAAAACCTCTTGTGAACCACAAAAATAGTTTCATCTAAGGAGCAGGCGTGGATTAAACACCACAAACGCCCTTTTCTTTTCTCCATGCAAAGTGCATTTTCCCCCATTGCAGTCCCAAAACAAAAAACAGACCCGCAGATCAAACCAGGAAATTTAGCAAACTTTGAGCACAAACAATAGCAGGAGGATTTTCCAGACCTTCAAGCTTGTTTTGCAAGTCCCAGATTATGTAAAGCGCCGCTCTGCCATTGTCGGCGAAGCCGCGCTGCCTGCTCGGTGCCGGAGCCAGCTGGCACCGCGCTGCCCTCCCGGCAGTGCCTGTACCTAGCAAAGGTCTTGTGCAATGCCACAAATTCCTTCCCAGGCACCTTCCACTGCAGCTGTTACCATGCAGCAGCAACTGCCTTTCATTTTACACCTAATTGTTATGTGATTAATCATCTTCCCAGGGTCTGGGTTTGTTTTCCAGACTACCACCCTGCTTGGGCTTTAGGTACTAAACCAGCTGCCCTGGGAGAAGAGTCTCCTTTGTGTCTACAGGGTGGCTTTACCGTGCCATCGTGGCTGTGCCCAGCGGTCAAGTATCCCTTCCATCCCTTAACTAATCCTTGGCTTTTCTGGCAGTTGGGATACGCCGGAGGGGTGAAGCGGTTATCACTGCGCACACGTCCTCCAGGAAGACAATAGGAGAGGCTGAACTCATCCCGCATTCAGCACCCAGCTGGAAAAACCCCGTCGGCACCCCCGAGGCAGGCGGGATGAGAGCCGGCATCCCCAGTACGAGGACACACGATCTGTGTCCCCTGGCAATGGCCTCGCACACAGTCCCGGTACGTTTGCCTAATTAAGACCTAATGAAGTGGGGAGATCTATTGTGGGCCTGGCAGGGGAGCAGATGTGCCCCCTGAACCCGGCTGCTGCCGGGGGAAGCTCGCTGCTGTCTCCAGGGTGAATCAGCAGGAAAAGCTCAAGCCGGGATGCTCAGCCCTGCAAATTCAAGACCCTGCTGCTCCGTCAGAGCCAGGGAAAGAAAAATGCTCTGTTCATCAGCAGCCTCTAGCGGGGAGAAGTGCTCAGATGGGCCAGCTGCTTCAGACGGACCCCAGCAGCCCCATCGAGCCCACCCTGGCTGTCCCCACCAGCCCAGCTGGCGACGGCACAGCACATCCCCGGTGCTCGCAGCCTAAGGGACCCCCAGAGCCCTGAATCTAACCACCACGGCATCAGCGGAGCACCCAGCATGGGAGACTGCTCAGAGGGGTTGTCCCCACACGCCAGCCACGGTCCCACACCCGGCGCTGGTCCCAGGCTAAGCACAGAGAGCCAGCTGCAGCACCTCCCCGTGAAGCCTGACTCAGAGCCTCGCACACATCACGAGGGGAAGAAAGATGCATACAAGGGACAACTAAAACATCCAAATCCTTCCCGGGCAGCTCATTCAAAGAGAAGTCTCTGGGCTGATGGTGGGTGAGTCCATCCCCACCACCTGAATCACACCTCAGACAGCTCCCATGCCTCCAACCCGCAGCATCCAGCCTGGCCAAGAGCCAATTTTGACCCCAAACTTCCAGCCACCACGGCTTCGAGCCTCTTCCCACAGCTGGGAACACACAGCAAAGGTAAAACGCCTCTCAGCACAGAAGGGAGGATATTTGCCCTCTGGGGTAGGGACCGTCTGCAGCCTCCTGTCCTTCCCAGGGAACGGCTGCGGATGGAGCTCAAAAAAAGCTCCATTATGGATTAAATTAGTGGTATATCTTCAGAGTTCCCCGCTCAGAGAACAGCTGACTTTTTGCTTACCCTCTGAGCGATCTTCACCCACTGGCAGCTCCCAAAGGACCGCACGGTGCGGAGAGATGCAGCTGCAGGCAATTCCGGCAGCTGCCAGGCTGTGCGCCGGGAGGAGAGAGCAGCACCACCGCGGATGAGAAGGCACTTTCTCTCCTCGGCAGCATTTCAAACCCTCTCGAAAAGGCCTGAAGTTTCTCCTAAGCGCGAGGCAAAGCCAAGCGAAGGGATGGGGGAGGCCCCCACCGCCCGCAGAACAGCTTGAGCCCGACCACAGAGAAGCAGTTTGATGCACGGAGGAACTTTTTGCTGCTGCTGACTTGCCGTTACCATCACGACATGCAGAAGCTGCACATGCCCCGCTTTGGGTGAGAAACAGGAGGGGCTGCCAGCGCCGCGACAAGCTGGGGGAGACCCACGTCTACGCACACCCTGGTCCTCCAAGAGGAGCCTTGCACCTGGGAGGACACAAACTGCTCCACAAGTTTTCATTGCCTCCTTTCAGGGATGGGCATGGCGTAGCTGCGTCACCCACGGGCACATTTAGCCACAAGCAGGGCAACGGCTGCGGAGGAAGGATTACACCCAACAGGGAAGCTCAGTCCCATGGCACCCAAAGCTCTGGCACGGGTGCAAGTTACTCCCACGGACTAACCGGGTTACTCCGGCAGAAAGAGGACACGGAGGGGAGAGTGTGCTGCTGCTGGCAGCCCTGACCTTGGCTCTCCCGGAGCTGTGTCCATGCCTCTGTTAAAGCCTTAGGAAGGGAGCAGCAGAGGGATGGGGAGGGTTTTGGGGTGCACCTTGCAAGAACCTAGTTTGCTCCTGCACCCCAGGGCAGCTCCTCTCTGGCGGGGCAGCATAGACTCCCTGGCACCGTCAGCCTTCCCCATCCCTGGCTGTTTGCTCTGGCTCACCCGGTCCCACTGCCGGGCGAGGGTGCCGGGGGACTGTTGGTGCACCCCGCACCAAACCCCGGCCCCGCGGCCCTTTGCACAGCCTGACCTCACGCAGGGCGCGCGTCGCCTGATGTCAGCCCCTGCCTGCTGCCCGCCCGAGCTGGCAGGGCCGGCCAGCAGCCTTGGCAGCCACCCCGCTGCAGGCAGCTGCCAACACCGCCCGACCCCAGACTTCAGCCCCACAGCCCCGCTACGGACCCCATGGAGGACAGGGCACCCCAACACCCAGCTCCTGCAAACCGCAGAGCAAATGTTGATTTTTCCCACGCGGGAGCCTCAGCGTAAGTCAATCCTCGGACGAGGAGGCGGCTGCCGGCAGCTCCGAGCCAAGGCACACCCCTCCATTACAACACAGCCCTAAAGATAGCCGCTGTCCCCTGCGACTCCGGCCAGCCACTCGGACCCCGCGGTATCTGCCGAGCCCACTGGGAAGCGGGGAAGGCAGAAGCCCCTGGTGCAGCCCATGGCACAGACTAGCGAGCAGGTTTACCGACCCCTTGTCCCGCTACAGCTGCGGGAGGGTAAAACTCAGGAAGGGAAGACATTGCAGGAACCGCCGGGGACGCTGAGTCCCGCCGCACGCTCCTCTGGTTGCAACATCAGCGCAAAGCGCCCCGGTCTAAAAGGGGATGTGGCGAGATAAATCCCCCGCTCCCGCAGCCGCAACGGGGGAACGGCACAGAAAGTCGATGGCGAGGTTTTAGCGCTGCCCGGTTGAGCGCAGCATCGATCCGTGCCGGGACAGGTATCGATGGGAGGAGGAGGCCCCCCGGCTCCCAGCACTCCGCAGCTTGGCCACCGCCGCCGGCTTCGGGAACCGTCTCGGCAGGCGCAGACGGTGTCTTGGAGAGAGGGGAAGGAGCACGGCCGCCCCAAATGCCCGGGCTGCAGCTCAGGCACAACCCCAGCGGGCACCAAACGCCTCCGGGAAATCAGAGCCAGACCCAGATCCCACCGCAGGTGCTGCCACCTCCCAGGGAGGGACAACCGCACTGCCACCGGGCCAGCGGGGTGCAGGGGGGGACCCGAGTCCCCTTTGCTGCACCAGTGGGAACACCACTATGGGGGGAAGACACCCCAGGCTGGCATCCCCCCGTGGGGCAGGGCCCCCACGTCCCAGCCACCTCCCCAGCCTGAGCCTGCTGCAGGCCCCCCCCAGAGCACCCCCCTCAGCCCCACTCAGGGTCCCTGCTGCAGCCTCAGTGCACCCCATTCCCCCCACACCCAGCCTGACCCCCCCAAACGCCAGAGC
>VFFE01007511.1:116205-186465 GCA_008921705.1 Burhinus oedicnemus
GGGCGGGGCCGGGCGGGGCCGCGGCGCTGCAGTGGGCGGGGCGGGCAGGTGACCGTGTGGCGTCACGGTGGGCGAAGGGGCGGGGCGAGGAGAGCCCGCCCCTCCGAGCGCCGCCCTGACGTCACCACCCCATATAAGGAGAAAGTGTTCCTGAGGGATCCCCACACACCCCCCGGGCTCTGGGCGGGTCAGGGTCCCTGCTGTCACCCGGACACAGCTAGCAGAGCCCCAAATGCCCCCCAAAAAAGGGCAGAATTTGGTCTTTTATGGATTTTTTTTTTTTTAATGCTCATTTTCACACACCTGCTATTTTTTAAACCTGTTTTTTAGGGAAAAAAGCCTTCCCTGCCCTGGGGGAGCCGCAGGAGCTCCCATCCCGCGCTCGCCCTGGGGAGGCTGCGGCATGGCCGGGGCTGATAAGGGCCGGAGCTGCCCCCGCTGCGCCCCGGGGTCCCCGCGGGGACACGCCTGGGCTATCGGTGCGGTGCAGGTGGTGGCTGCGGGCGATAAGGGGGGGAACGTGGCTCCTTGGGGACCGGGATGGCCATAGAGGTGGTGGCAGGCTGGAATGCATCCCCCTCACCAGCACCGAGGGCCTCGTTGCCCTCTCGGCCACGGAGGTGGCCCTGGGGTGTTGGTGGTTGCCCGGGGCTGGGCTGAAGGAGGTGGGTGCTGCCCCAGGGCCCCGCTCAGCAGCCCGGTGGCCCCCCCAGCACCTGCCCAGGGGCAGGCCCAGGCCCTGCGCCCCATGGCACCCCGCCTCGGGGACAGGGTGTCCCCACAGGGAGGTGCCTGGTGCCACCTAATGGCCACCACCTGGGGGACAGTGGAAAGGACCGTCACCCTGTCCCCTCTGGCTGCCTCCCCCAGGGCCTCCCCAGCCTCCGGAGAGGGACAGGGGCTTGTCATCCCCCCGCCGTCCCCCCATCCCTTTCCTCTCCCCAGGGAGCCCCACGCCTTCCCCAGAGGAGGAGGAAGGTTTGGGGGGAGGAAGAGCCTCTCGCCCCCCGCCGCGGGGGTGGGAGAAGGGGGAGCCCGTGGCGAATGTGATGCGAGGGGGATGAATGCGTAAGCTGTTAAGCCACCGCAAAGCCCCTCGCGTTCTGGCCCCATTATCGCCAACTTCGGCTCACATCTGCTCCCAGGGTTATTTTTAACCGGGTATTAAGGACTTCTGGGTCCTTAAGCAGGCGGAGGTGGGGGGGATCCACTTGTGTCTCCCCCCCCAGGGCAGGAGCTGCGGTTTGTGGGCTGCAAAGGTGAGACACTAACACCGGCCCTGCTGCTATTTAGGAGGGGGAACGGGACCCCCCTCCCCAGGACCCCCCTCCCCTCCACACCCAGGTGTCAGCGTTGCAGAGGGTCCCAGCACGCTGGTGGCACTGGGGAAATACCGGAAGGGAAACCAGGCAGGAGCCTCGCACAGAGGGATGCTGCCAGGGATATAAAAAATAAAGAGATATTTATTAGCGTTGAGTAAAGTGCAACCTCAGCGTAGTTTTAGACTCAGAAGCCGGGTAAATGGCAGGAGAAAAGTTCGGAGCCGACCTGGAAGGCAAGAGGAGAAGAGGCCCCAAGCAAGGCTGTGCTAAAAGGATACAAGAATGGTACACAGGCCTTTAAAAAAAAAAAAAAGAAAGAAACAACATCAGATAAATTATTTACAGTTCAAATTGATTACAGGTAACAGGAGGCTGAAGGCTCACGAGCTTCCGCAGGCTGAGAGAGCAAGAAAAGAGGGGCTGAGACGACGAGACCCTCTTCTGCGGAGTGATGGCCGCAGGGCAGCCTTTATTGATGGCTGGGACCATCCTCCGGCACCAGGTTCTGCTTTGGGGTGGGAGTTGTGGTGGGGTAAAGCCTCGGTGCTGCAGCGTGGCCCCTGCTCCTGCCCAGCTGCGACAGGAATTCACCGTGATTTCCAGGGGTGAAAGGCAGGAAGGATTTAAGGCTCGAGATTGCGCCTTTACCTGGATGTTTCTGCTAAAATCAGCAGAGACTGAACACAACTGAGGAGACTTCATGGAGCTGCACAGGTGCACGGGGCTGCGTCGTTGCTGGCTGTGCCAGCTGGGCTGGGGGCTTACGGGTCGGCTCCTGTGCTGGTGGCCTCTGCCAGAGCTACAGGCCGGCAATAAGCACGTCCTTAACGGCAAAGAGACTCTGTACAGGCCTGCAGCAAGAAGGGAATCCCACCACTGGAGACCCCAGCACCACGCAGCCTTCCCTGCCGCCACCTCTGTAACTCTAGAGATCTGCTCCAGTTACAAATACAGGTGTTTTTCTTGCCAGTGCCCTAAACTCCCCGGGGAGGTCCAAGCTGAACGGCGTTCCTCCAACTTATGAGCCACCAGCAAAGACTCCAGAGCCAAAACGTAGCTGTAGCCCCACTGTGGATGTGTGAGCTGGTGGAGTCCAGCCCCTCTTCCACCCTGGAGCCATTGCTGAAGAGACTACCGAAAGGCACAATAGGATATGCGCATCATGGCACTAAGAACTGCCAGGAGCAGCACCCGCAGGGGACATGTTTCAGACTGGCAGCCTGGCTCACCCCCATTTCCCGCTGGAAGAGCTCCTCGGGTCTGAAACAGGCCCCAGGGAACACTGTCCTGCCAGCACCCGAGGCAAAGCTACAGCCTGGCTGGATCCTTTCTTCTGTCGAGAACCCCCTTCCTGGGCTCAGATCTTCTGCAGGAGGCCCTGAGCCACGCTCCGTCTCTTGCAGCGACACTACACAACTCGCTGTCTTCACTGTCACCCTCACTGGCACACAAGGCTGAAAGGAATTTAACAGGGGAAAAAAGACAGTCCAACCTTGAACTTCCTGGAGAACGGGTCAACCAGGAGATGATCCGGCCTCTCCAGGAGCAAACTGATCTGGAACAAAGCTGCTGACGGGAAAGCATGTGGGAGGGTGAAAGGTGGGCACAAGGATGGGGAAGAGCTTTTGCCAACTTGTTGGATCCAATTAGCCAAAAATAACTGAAGAGCTCAGCAGGAGGCCAGCACGGGGCCAGGACCACTTTCCTCACTGAGAAGCTTCACATCAACACGCAGCAGAGCCCCGCTCTGCTGGAAAGCAGGCTGCAGAGCTCAGCTTTAGCTCAGGCCTCCTGGGCTTCCCCGGTCTCATGCTCTGGGTTCACCGCATGGTTTTGGCAGGCCAGTGGCCACGGGGAATCGTACCCGCTGTGCTCTCAGCTGGAGACAGGCTGGAGCCACGCAGCTTTGATCCACTCTCCCATCTGGTCAGTGGGAACATGGATCAAGTTTGCAGCTCAAGCCTGTTTCTGGTTCCTTCACTGACCGTTGCACCACCATGGGTGAAGGTCAGGAGCCTAGGGCAGATGCGGCTGTTCTCCGCCCTGCACCTCGGCTCATTAGCAAGGCCACTGGGACCACTGGTGGCGAACGGTGCTGTTCTGAAGAGCACAGCCCCTCACAGAGGGGGAAGAGGCTGCATCGTCCTGGGACACAGCCACGAAAGCGCTGCAGAACCCTCTTGACACCTTGGCCTGTGGATCTGGCACGGAGAGGGCTACTGCCTCTCTGTCTTGACGTGGTCTCCAATCATCCTCCGGTGATAGGTGGCCAGGAAGATGTCGTTGTCTCGGGGGCAGTCGTAGTGGCAGGAGCACATCTTGATGAACATCATCTTCCGCTGGAAAAAGTCCCCCTCGGGGCAGCGGAACTCCACCTCCACGGTGCTGGTGACATACGGGGTGCAGCAGCGGCCATCTGTGCAGCTGCCACAGAACTTGGGCCGGTAGGAATGGGTGCTGGTGCAGCCCGAAAACTCAAAGTGGAGGCTCTGGCGTGGCTTTGGGGTCCGCACACACTTCTTCCCCTTCTAGGGAGAGAGCAGATGGGTTAACAAGGACACGACAATCAGACGAAAGGTCCACCTAGCCCTGTGCTCTATCTCCATCGCTGGGCAGGAGGACACAGAAAAGGTGGAAGCACAGAGACAGGTTCATGCCTGACAAGCAGCTAACTAGGTTGTCGCTGGCATTCACGGTGTCATGTCCCCTCTCCCCAAGCCCAGTACCTTGGTTTTCTCCATGGGGAAGTCGCAGGGCCGGACCATGCAGAGCCGAGTTTCCTTTTCCAGGCGGCACTGGGGGTTGTCGTTGGTTACTCGGGCAGAGATGCCCATGCCGCAGCTCTTGGAGCAAGCGCTCCACTCGGTGGTCTGCACCAAGCAGTTCTCCTGCAGGTTATTCAGCTCCGGCTTGCGTGCTGGATCCTCCCTGAAAACTGAGCCATGCGGAAGAGACACAAGGCAAGGTTCAGGGCTTGAGACACAGCGTGGCAGCTCTGTGACTGCTCCCAACTTGGTCTAACTCATCAGGAACAGCAGCAAAGGTCCGATCCATCCCGTGAGCTACTCAGCCTCTCCGCAGGAGGAGGAAGCAGGCAAGCACAGGGGCATTTCCTACCACAGCCCAGCTCCAGCCAGTTCTGCTGCGACAGCAGAGGGTGTGCGAGCCTCCCCACAGCATCGCTAAGGTCTCGCTCTAGTGGGTCTGGAGTTCAACGCTTGGTACCCACACGACAGTGCACAAAATGAGCAGTCACCACCAGTTCCGAACCAGACGTGACTTAGGGCCCCAGTCCAAAAGCACTTTGGATCCACCCCTATCCCCCAGCAAACAGCTCCTGGCCCTGTCACATCCACCCCTCACTCACCCGCCATGGCTGTTTCGAAGCGGTTTTCCTCACTGCCCTCCTCGCAGATCCACTCTTCGCAGCACTTATTGTGAAACTTCACCCGCCGGGGGTTGGGGCACTCGGGGGACGGCAGCCGCAGGTCGTCGGAGCAGAGGGGGATGCAGCCGATGGCCCCATCCATGCAGATGCACTGCAGCTTGCAGGTGGGCTGGAAGCTCTCCCCATTGTGGTAGATCTTGCCCAGAAGGTCACAAGTTGCGCCCTCGTGAGCTGTGGGAAGGAGAAGAAGCTGAGGAGACGGCGCAGGGCTGGCAGCACGGTCTCTGTCTCAGGGGATGACAGGGTTCCTGGTGAGGGACGAGTGCCCACAGGCAGACTCTCCCCTGCTCTGCCATCCCAGTGCTGGGTGCAGCAGAAGTTGGCACATTTCATATTTGGCCCCCTGGACCCAAGGCTATTCCCGACGTGGGTATTTAGAAGTTGGATCCAGCTGTGCCAGACCTCCCAAAGTTCTCTAGAAAAATCTCTTCTCCACTTGGATGAGCTACGGAGCGGGACTGTGTCTCTACAGCTTGTAAACAGGCTGTTCCGCAGGCAGAGGTCTGCCCGTCCGCTCAGAGAGCACCCCAGTCAGCGCTGTTGTGCAAGATGCATTCCTGACACCACACGTGAGCCAGCCGCTTTGCTCCTCGTTACTCCTAGGAGACCAAAAGGCAACATTCTCCTAAGAGCAGTTGGTTCCCCACATATCTAACGGTACCTTCAAAAGGAAAATAACACTTTGGCTTTATGACCTTTTTGGCTCCTCTGTGATGCACGAATCTCTTCTTCCTTCCAGTCGCAACTTTTTCTATTTCTCTCTCTTCCGATCTCCAGATCTCTCATCTCCAGCCCTCCCACGAGTCTTTCACTCCTTCTCAATAAAACTTAAATGAGCAAAAAAGGAAACGCAACACTATCTGACACACAGGAGCAATATGCAGTCTGCGGGTGCGAGCAACGCTCACAAGTTCTTAAGTCTGTATCTGCCAAAATTTTTTCCAGTGTAAGTTTTCCAGCACAAAACTCTTGCTTGATTAAGAGTTGTGCAGGCACAGATCAATGTGAGGAATGTTTTCAATGAGAAACAACTGAAGCATTTCAATTTGATATCAAAGATTTCCTTTATGCTCTTACAATAGCTTAACCAAAATACTTGTTGGACAGTATCCACAGGGGGAAGCATTTTGCTCGGGTAACTGTTTTAGATACTATAAAGATCAAGATGAAACATTTTTGATATAATGGAAGTGGAAAGTTTTGACACAGCCAAACGAGTATTCTGAATAACTCATGGAAAGTTTTGAGATTTTTTTAATTTTTTTTTTTTTTTCTTTCAGCCCAAAATGAAATGTTGAAATCTCAGAGTTGTTCACAGGAGAGAAATCCTGCTTTTGGACAGTTCTCGTCAGCTGCTGCTTTCTGCAATCTTGACCCTTAAAAAACAAAAAAATCCATGCAAACCTCTATTGGGAAGTTACCAAAATGAAGGATTCTTGGCTGCTCGTGGAGGCTTACCAGGAAACCTGATCTATTTTCCCCTTAGTCCTGCTCGCACGTGGAACATTGTCTCAGACAGAAAGTGTTTGGACCAAACAAGGAGCAAGAGCCTCTTTCCATCCCACCTATTCCTTGAGGGGACACAAATCCTTCCGGGCTGCTAATGCCTGGTTTCTAACCAGAGCTGGATCTCAACTTGCAATTTTTTTCAATGCCATTGGTATAAAAATACTCCTGTGCTCCTACTTAGAAGTTTCAAAATCCTCACTTTTTCCATCAAAGTGGAAGCCATCCACTTTCCCTCCACACAACCATTCATACTTATTTTTAAATCCTCTTTCACTGTTTTTTAGCCCGAGCCCTCTCCCTTCCCGATGAACTGATCGTGCTGTTCCCTCCGCAGCACTCCTCCCCACCCAAGGAATGGCAGCCTGCTCAGGGGTTTTATTATGTTTTCAAAACTCAATAGTTTTGTCATGCCCTTCGTTACCCTACAATGACCTCACTTTCCCATTGACCTGATCCAATTAAAGCACCAAAATGGATTGCGCCAGCAGAGTGAGAGGACTCTTTATTTACCAGCTCCGCTTGGCACCACTGCCACCTCCCGCCTCCAAACACCAAGCCCAGCCAAGGAGACTTTTGCCCTTTTCTGCAGGGAATATGGCAGAGCTCAAGTGAGCTGCTCCAGTCGCCGCAACTCTGCCAGCTCCCTGCACCCACCCAGGCCACCCCACCACCCTCTCCTGCTCTGGAGTTACTACGGGATCATCTCTACCTTTCAGATACTCCAAGGTCTCTGCAAGAAGGGATGAATTCCTCTGCAATAGATGAAACACTACATACTGTGATAACACTAAAATATACAGCAATTTTCACTTTGATGGTTTCCTTCCTGTCTCTTCTGACATGGCCTTCAGGCTGGTACCCAACCTAGAAGCTTTTCCCATGACACCTGAACACCCCTCTGCTCCTTTCTGCTTCCATCACACCTGTCTCATTTGGATCCCTGTAAGTCCTCTCTTCTCTATTCACAAACACTGATCTTTCCCTTCATTTGATTCATCACTCCACCTTCAGCTTCCTTCACCGCCTCCAAATAACCCCATCTTCCACGAGATCGGTGCGGACATCACAAAAATATCACCCAAGGACCCTATGTCCCAAACCCTCAGTCTAATTTCGGGAGATATCCTGGTCTAAGTTCATCTGGGATTTTTGCCATGAAAATCTTGATTTCTCATTTAAAGGCAGGAAGAACAGTTGTGGTCTTTGAGTCTGATTTTCTACACAGCAGGGATCTGGGACACTCACTCCGAAATCTTTGCATCAAACCCATACGTCATGGTGAATACGAAGCACTTTCTTTAGAAAGGCGTCCAGTCTTCATGTGAAGTCTTCAAGACGGAGACGCCTCCACACTCCTGAGTTAATTGTTCCGGTGATTTAGCTGCCTCTTACAAACATACATCTCATTTCCAGTCTTAATTAGGCAGCTTATGGCTTACACCCGCTGGATGTTATTACACCTACGTTTACCTTATTAAGCTTCAATCATCAGCTCTTAGGTGTATCAATGCCTACAGGAAGTACTAGGAAGCTCATGTGCCTTCTAAAGATCACAATAACCAGGGGAGGAAAATTAAACAACTTATAAAAAATTCTCAAAAGAAAGGAGAAAACACTTTCTGTGAGTTAAATTTATTCTTTAGAGTAAAAAAAATTCTATGCGATCCCGGCACTGGAAAACAGTGCAGTTCTAACCCAAACGGCCCTGTCTCGGGGTGGTGCGAGTGGTACGGCTGCCAGAGCATTTCCAGAGATGCCCCGTGCAGTGGCTGAACGCTTCCCAAAGCATTCACATCATCTTTGAGCCCTTGTGTCTTCCTGACTATTTTGAAAAGCTTGAATTGAAAAAATGGTCAGCTCCTGGCAGAGACAGGGGCAGAGGAGTCATACTTTTTTTTTCCTCTACACCAAAATAATTTTTGTATGCTTTAAAAATAGCTACTAAACAAAACCAAAAAAGAAATCAAAAATATTTTTCTTTTCTGGCTGAAAAGAGGCGCCAGGAGAGAAAACAGGTCTGCATTTGTATTTACCTGGCTCAGTAATACTCATGTTCTACATATACACTATTTTGCAAACAAGTCATTCAGCTCTTTCCACCCACGTGCTAAAGCCAGAAATACGGTGTGCCTCTTGCATGTAAGCAGTCGAGTGCAAAATGCCAATCTCCAATGCAAGGCAGTGAGATTTCGGGTGAGATTTTCCCAGCAACTGTACTTTCCAGTAAAAGTCCAGATTGCCAATATTTACTCACAGGCACTACAGGGCTAGAGGATGTCTCCTAACTGTGTCATGGGAACAAAGTCCCAAACCCCAACTCCTGCCTTTGGAAACATCCTTCACTGCAGGAGGAAGTAGGTTGCATGTGTATCGGTATCAGTGAATCTGTTGGCTCGCAGGGCTGGCACAGATCTCGCAACACGATGCTGGATGAAGCTCCAAGCACTACAGGAAATTCTGACGATGCCGTGGGTTTTCTGGGAGGTCTGCAGGCAGAGGGCTGAAGGGGCCACAAGAAAACCGCACAATAACAGAACATACAGCTCTCACCTAAGCAGATCCCGCTGCCTCTGTGGATTTTGGAGAAGTCGCAGTAGAGTCCTTTGTGATGATCACAGGGTTTCTGCAGGGAACAGAGCTCGCCAAGCTGCCTGGCGCACACCTTGCAGCAACCACAGGCATCCAACACGTGGCTGGTGCCAGCGGGGCACTGCAGAGGCTGGGAGGGACACTGGCATGGATACGTGCAGGTCTGCGGTTCTACCTGGAGGGCAGACAAGCCATGGAGAGAATGAGTCTCCCGCAAACCAGCCGGGCAGAGAAATGAAAAACACGATTCTCCTTCAAGCACAGACACCCCATCAAGAGGAGGGAAGACCGACTTCACCCTCCGCCGGCGAGCCCTGCTGCAGAGCATGTGCGTGCAGCTCCCGAGGACTCGCAAGACTAAGCTTTTTCTCATCCCTAACTCATCTGGAGCTCAAGGGAAAAAAAGATGCCGCTGGGAAGCAGGGCCAAAACAAACAGGACAAGCAGTAGCTTGGAGTCCCATGCACAGCTCAGCCCCCCACTTCCCTGGAAGCAATAAAATAGTAATTATTAACAGTAAGCAATTCCCAGCTCTTACATAGCACTGCTCAGGAGAAAACATCAAAGCACTCTGCAGCAGCATCATTAGACCCGGTCCGAAGATGGAAAAAGCGAGGCGCATAGTGAAAGGACTTGACCGAAGTCAGCCAGTGCTGAAAACTGACCCAAAGGCTCCTGAGACCCATTTTCTCCCCTGGATCTCACACTTTCTTCATTATTCCCAGAGATGTGTCCTCTTCTCTCCCCTCTCCAGGGAACGCAGCATAACCAACCTTCCTCAGGACCTTGTGAGTCTACAGCTGCCCCGCTTGGCAGCACTTCAGAAGTGCCGGCCACCTCTTGAAACCCACCCTTGGCTTTTATGCCACTTCAGATGTAGAACAGAGGTCAGGCTATGTCTGAAGGAGGGTTACACCTTCTCCGGAAAACCCAGGATGTTTCAAACACTCCAATAACTCAGTCTGAGGCATCCTTGTCCTGAATCAGCTTGGAGTGGATACACTAGCCTCAGCTCTGGATGTGCCCAGATTTGGGCAAGGTGTCAAACCACGACTGTGAAAGGTGCAGAGCATATGGTCTGGAAAGATCCTCTGGTATCTCCTCAGAAACATCAGTGTGCTAACTCTACATGAGTGTGCTAACTCTAGCCTGGTTTTCTGCTCAGCTTCCGCCCACTAAAATTCTCCAGGTAGTTCAGAGGGATGCAAGAGCACTTACTCCCATTTGCAGTGCCCAGATGCTGCGTGCCGCTGGACACGGGTCAGCTCCCACCCCAGGGGCAGCTGCTGCCGCAGGGCTGATACAACCCTTGCACGTAGATGATGCCAGCAGAACGCTTTGGGATGCTGTATTGCTGTGAGCGGGGGGGGTGAAGAGGAAAGGACCCGACGGGGCAGACACCTCACAGATCCGCTGCCAGACCCGGCCACTGCCACCCAGGGAGAGGAGCTGCAGCAGCTGGAAAGAGCCTGGGGGTAGGCGGGAGGGGGGGAACACCTGGAACAGAGGCCAAAAAAATATCTTGCTGCAGCTCTGTTTGCACTTGTTGTATCCCATCCAGCCCTCGCTTGTGAAACAGCTTCCTTGGATATGGTGTTTGTCACCAATAACAGTAGTAAAACTTTTCCAGCTGTTTTGACTGTTGCTCAAAACAGCCGCTCTGACTTTAGCTCACATGGGGTCAGAAGATGCCAACTGCTTTGTGTTTCTGTAACAATCAGCACAGTATGGTGTAGGACAGGCATCAGTCTAAGTCTTAATTCACGAGTCCTCCCAGAGTCTCACCCTGCTCAGCAGGAATCAGCGTAATTCTCCTTGAAAACTCCAGCACAAAGTATTTTGGAAACAAGCCTCTCCTGCCTGTAGCCCAGCTGTTCTCAGACGGCAGTCTCAGAGCCACTCGCTGGGAGCTGGCATGTCACAGGGATCTCTTCCCAACTGCTGAAGTGCATTAAAAGACGCTAAAAATACAGAAACGCTTTCCTACTGTTTTTCATGTATGCAACCGCTGCAGCTGCCAAAAGGACGTGTTATTCAACCATGGATGAGTGGGTGGGGGGTACATGAGATCATAAAAGAGGCGCAGCGTTCCTAACACAGGACCTATATTAAGATGCAATCCATGCACTTAAAAAAAATAATGACAACAAGCATTTTCCAATGCAGTGTCAGCCACAGGCCATATAAAGAAACACTCTCAGAATAGCTCTCCTACTGAAAAACAAACCAAAACAACCTCTTTCAGGATAACAGAGAATGCAATGGAATTAAATCCAACCCAGTTTTCTTTCTCGCCTTCATTAATCATTGTTGGTTCTGTTTATTTACTTTAATAACTCACCCAAAGAAACTAGACCACCTGGTTTTACCTTCTGTTTACAATCAGCTTCACTTCCTCATTATATTACGGCTGCTTTTCAGCACAGGAACATCTGGATTCAGATCTTCGACGTATCGGAGACCTGCTGGGTGACTCTGCGCCCCTACCTCTGCTGTGCCTCATTTCCCCCACCTGTGAGCACAAGCACAGCTCAAAAGGCCCAATTCATCCATATTCGCAGGGCTCTTTTCAATACTTCAAGATTTTCCAATCAGTCAGCTCAGACGTGCCTTTCCATCACCCAGTCCACCTGGCCCCAGGGTGTGTTGGGGCTCCTGTTTGCTTGTTTTATTACTGAGCAAAGTCACCTCGTGCTATTTATACCTCCTGCCCCTCTCATGAGCCCAAGAGAGGAGAGAATGAGCTGAAATCTTTTTTGGCTCATGCACACTCAACAGTGAGCACTGAGTAACTGGCCGGTGAGGGGAATTTCTTGAGTTGGGAACAACTGGTAGAAAGTCAATGTTGAACCAATTTCCTAGAGTTCTCCATTACTTAATTTGCTTCCACAGCAATTTCAAATAGGCTAAATAATAGATTATATTGGATTTGCATGGAGCACCCCCACTCTGCATTATTTTCAAAGACTGCTTCTAGGAGTTGTTTCAATACAGTGTGGAAATGGCCCAAACTGTCCCAAAGAACTGCAAGGACTTGCATTCAGGGCTTTGGTACAGACCCATACGTTCCACAAAGATCAGCATTTCCACATAACATGCCACCGACCTGGGTGCAGAGGGATTCAATTTAGAGAACATTTAATTTTCTTCCCCTCTGCAGAAGGGTCTGTCCCCAAAATTACACTTTTACCTTCACTGAGCAGCATCCTAACTGCAAGTTCACTATAGCCTTGACCTTGTTTCTGTTGAGGCGGCAGTGCATTTCTGTGAACTTCAGAGCATCAGAACAGAGCCAGTACTAGAGATCAAGGCTATAGACGTAAGAAAGTGCTAAAGCCTGGAATATCAGCTCTCCCCGCTCCGGGCTTGGCTGGCAGCGCTCATACAGATCACAAACACCACGTGTGAATCTGCCATTCCAAGGACCCCTGAGCGACGGCCCAGACACAACGGGAGTATAATCAGTCTGACTAGGGGATCCCCTTGCCCGTGCTCCATACATGTTCTCCACCACTGACTCCCAGGTCCCATCTGCTCAGCTGACAAGCCAGAACAAGCTTCCTCCCAACTGCCAGCACCGAACCCAGTTACCTGGGGGGAAAGAAAAAGTGAGAATGTTCTTCCTGCTTCATATTCACATAAAAACTCTTCCCCCTATGCCCTCAGGAAGGCACGAGTCGGGGGACACGAACCCACACCACTGCAGCAGTTCTGTGGCATCATCAGGACTGATCAGTCCATGTCCACGTGAGCCCAGGGAACCAGCTCAGAGGGCCAAACCAAAGAGGATTTTTAAAAGGCATTTGGGTTCATGACTGCATTCAAAGGGCTGGGAAAGGAGCGTTTTGAAGCTGAGCTAGCTGTTCACAAACTGCTTTGGGAGCAAGGTAGAAGTAATATAATAAAGACATAACTGGTTCTCTTTCACGCTCTGAGGCTGGCAGTAGATAAAGCAGTGAAAACACAGCTATTCACACACTCCAAACACTGAATGACCATGGATAATACCTGCTCTCCCTCCATCAGGGGCTCTCAAGGCACCTTCCCCAGGTTGCTGCAGCACATAGAATCATAGAATCACCCAGGTTGGAAGAGACATTTAAGATCATCGAGTCTAACCATAAACCTAACACTGCCAAAACCACCACTAACCCATGTCCCTCAGCACATTGTACAACAGCCTCTCAGGAGAGGCAAGAAGCACTGCGGTCTGTTACGAGAGACAAGAAGCACTACCCCCATTTCACAGACAGAGAGCGGAGGCACGGAGACTTGTCCAGGCTGAGCCTGGCAGAGCTCAACATAACTTCCAGCAATGCTGGTTCTATTCTCACCTCTGAACAACACAGGAGGCAGATTCAGGAGCAACAGCTCTCGTTTACTTGCTCGATCCACTAAACATCACTCTCGGAGCTCAAAGAAAGTCAAAAGTCCCATTTCCAAGGCAGTCGGCAGGTTTAGGGAAAACAACATCATCTCAGAGTAATAACAAAGTGTCACAGCGGTGGGATTCACTGCTATTGTTTATATGACCAATATGATGCCGAAGCTGGGGCAGTGCAAGAATCAAGACAACCATCCCAAATCACAGAAATTACCCTTAGATCACAGTAGCGTTAGGCGCACAGGACACCTTTCCTGGCAGGAAAGGGCTGGGACACGCTGGGTGCTGCCAGGAGCAATCAAACAGACCTTATCAACCCGAAGTTTATTGCATCTATCAGCACGGTAAGCCGGGCAAGGCACAGTGGCTCTGTGAACCCGATTTCTTCACTGATCCAAAAGGCACTTAGTGCAATTTAGATACATTAATGACTGCAGCAATGTTCCTGCTATTACTGGCACTGTAACAGCACACAAAAGTCCAAAGCAGAATCAACCACTCTGTCAAGCACTTGTATTAACACAAAACCAGGCACAAATCCTGCTCTGGAGAGGCTGCAGTCTAACCTCCCCCTCGGGATCACTGTTTTTGGGAACACATGGGTGGATTCAGTGGCAGCTGGGGAAGGATGGTGACAGTAAGGAACTGGGATATAAGACTTTTATTTGTTGCAGTGACATGAACTCAGTGACTTCACCTCTCTCTGTTCTCTTCTTCCCCCTTGTAAACCAGAGCTGGCTTCTAGCTCACAAGAGTGGAGTAAAACAAAATCCATTCGCATTTGCCAAGAGCCTTGAGATCCGTAGGTGACAGGCGTTAACGCGCGGTGCGGCTCTGAGCATGATTTAGTTACACAGTGCATTTGCACTGCTCTGCTAACAGCCAGCCTTCTCTCGGAAACCTTCGGAGGCAGGTGGCAGCTGGGAAGAATTATTCAGCCTAAAGCATTCGCATGCATCAAAGCAAGAAGCTGCAATGCCCAGCCAGCAACCGGAGCTGCTGCAGTGCAATACATACCCAGCCAGGTGCAAGGAGGAGGAGGAACAGGGTCCAGGTCACTGTCCTCAAGTTGCCAGACATCCCGAGTAAAGGGAAGGGAGGGGGTTCAGGCTGCCGACTGACTCACTCCTTCTCCTTCGGTGTTTCTCCTCTCTCTCCAGAGAAAGTTGCACACCAGCTCCTCTTTAAATAGCCTCCTGGAGGGGGCGTGCCCCGCACTTGAGTGACAATCTGGAAAGCAAGCTTAAATGGGTGCAACAAAAAAATGTCCAAATTCCAGGGAACATGAGCAGATTCCTGTGGCCCTGGCGGTTATGGGGCTGCCGGCGCAGCCTGCAGCTTGGTTACTTTCCACATGGGTAAATCAAATCCCAGTTAAAGCAGGATTATTATTTTTTAATTTTTCCTCTTTTTAACTCCAAAAGTATGAAGTCTGGGCCAGCTTTCTTGACACAACCCCCCTTTCCCTACCTACATCCATTCCTTTTTGGCTGCAAGAGCTGATGACTTAAATAAGCAGAGCTTTGTGGTGCTCAATGTTTTTCCTTTGAACAGGAGGGAGCGATGGAAAGTTCAGCGCTGTTAGGCGCAATTAGGTACCAAAACTGACCATGCATCACCAGCGCTCGGTGCTGCCAGCTCTGAGAAATGAAAGTTTTGTGACTATAAAGACTGCTGTCTGAACTCCTGCAACGAGGAGCTGCTTGTTTTACGAGGTAATGAAAAGCTACGGGGTGAAGGTTATTGATAAAGGACAGCAGTTTCCCGTAGTGCTTTATTTGCGCCTCGGGATGGATGCAGGGTATCATAGATTTTTATCTCGGGGCATGATCTTTTCTGTTTGCTGCTGAAATACAGAACGAGGCTTCTGCACAGCCCACACAAAAAGACCTTTAGAATATGAAGGAGTTGGTTTGTGTATTAAACGAGTTTTGTTTAGTCCCAAACAGCAAGCGGAATGCTGCCATGGAAAGATGAAGAGGAGTGCAGCAGAGGGCACTCTTAGTCCTTGCTGGCCAGGGGTGTGACAGCAGGTTGGGTACCGGACAGGAATCCTCTGCGCTGTGCATGAAGTGGCCTTAAAAAGATGGAGCTGTGCCTTTGAGTCAGGGACCTTTCCAGGACAGAAATGGTGCAAGATCTGTGTATTTACTTTGGGCCAACATAAAGCAAGGGGCCGGAGCATATGCAGAATGCCCCGTGCCATAGAGTCCCTACCACATCCCAGCAGAGCGTGCTGGGAAGTAGGACAGAAGATGAAGAAAAATATAGGGAGTGTGTAGTGGGTCATTCAAATTCAGCCTCCTTCTTTCCTGCCTCTGAGTGTAGGGCATCTTAGCTGGGAATCAAGCCCTGCATTTTACTCAGGTCCTTTCAGCTCCCTGTGCAACACCAAATCAGCCTCCAGACTCCCTACGCAGCTGTTTGTCCACTGCTGAAAACAGACAACTCCGACTCTTAATTAATTAGTGCTTGAAAAGCCCCGTGGGATTTGGGGCTGGAGAGCATTAGCACAGTGCAAACCACCTCAGATGCACCTCCTTCTTCTCCTCTTCAATAAGACAAGATATTTCACAATCATTTCCCGTAACAGCTACCTCTACTAATGTCACAACGAAGGATTATGTCTCCACACAAAAGATTTAATGTACTGGAGGTGGCATAAACATCCAGTGCCCTAGAGCAGCTCGGAGCTAAAGGCAGTCTAGCTGGATATACATTCCTTTCCCTTTTGGAAGGCTTGGCACCTTAAACTATGTTGTCGCCTAAAATTAGCTGCTTACATTTCGCAGGACATTCTCCCACTGCTCGTAAATAAGTCAGGGATAAAGTGCTACACACCTCTGTTCTCATTTTCTCACACAGCAAGAATATAAACCACAGCTGAATTCCAAGCCATATGGGGCATCTGAAGGTGTTATATTTGTGCCTTTTTAAAAGGACAGTGCATAATGTATGGCTCAATTCATACGTAGCTCCTTGTCCATTGCACCTTGAGCCATGATCTTCCAAATTCTGCTTTCAGAATTTCCCTTAGCCTGCTGCATGACCTCAAATGAACTGTTCAAACAAAATCATAGTGCTCACTCACCTGTCAGGAGTTTTGTGGGGAATATTGAGCACTAAACCCGCATTATGATGGCTGATTAAGTTTTCAACCTACAACAAAAATAAAGAATAATTCGATTATAAAACATCCTTACCAAGCTGCTCATCATCATCCACCTGAATGCTTTCATCTTCCCAGAACAGTGGCGTAAGGAAAACGTATGGAGTTACAATCCTTCTCATCCTTCAAGCCACCTTAGCCCTGCCATGGCCAGCCAGCTGTCACCCCTGCCTTGCCAAGAGATGCATGGCTGGATCCACTCTAGCTCCTTTCCGGGATAACAAAACCAACACCCTGCACCAGTAGCTTCACTGCAAAGTACCAGGAGCAGTGCCGAACCCTCCGAATGAGGGTTGCTGGGGACAGAGCAGCCCACCTTGCCTCTCGGAGCCCAGAGCAAGTCTGCCACAAAGGCACCTTTTTACCGTAAGCTGAAAAAAAGTTGAGGAGCCACAGGACATGAAGGACAAGCGTCAGCTGGAGATCCCTGGATTTTGGGAGCTCCCTACACCTGTGGTCCAAGATTTTCTTAGAGCACTGCGACAACCAGAACTACCCCTAATGCTAACAGCTGAATTGTTCACCCCACTGGACATGCCACTTGCCAAGATGCAAGAGAAGAACATGAAGGTTGAGTGACTCAGAATGATCAAAGGGAGGAAACACCCAAGTTAACACGAATTTGCATCTCTTCTTTTTGCCTGAGCTGCCTCAAGTGAAGGGATAAAGATGTCAACCCTGCTTAAAATCTCCCCCAAGCAAAGAATAGTGGGTGTTTAATTCACCTTGTTATGTTCTTCTGGGTTCACTCACCATCCCCAACCAGTGGCTTTCCTGAATTTATAGTAATTATAAAAAGAAGACATTTAGATAATTGCTGGAAATCATGTAAGGCTAAAGAACAAAATTAAGGCAAGCACACACAGAGGTTTTTGGCTCAGTGTGATCTCCCCCAGTGGCACTCTGCCTGCGGAAGCCAAAAGAAGCCGGTACAAGCAGCATGGTAAGGGGAATCATGCTCACTCAGTCCTCAATGACTTCAAAGCTGTCCCCTGTCTCAAAGCTGCTCAGTCATCCACAGGACATGCTGGTGGCTCTCAGGACTGCTCCTTACCGGAGGTTTCCATTCTCACAGCTGGCCAGTCTTAGCAAAAGTCACTGTTGGCAGGCAATCACTCTAATTTGGTACTCTTAACTTCATGAGCCTCGCTGAAATTATACTAAACATAAATTTGGCCCAGTAGAGATGGTGAGGTTCATCCAGTTAGATGGTCTGAAACACAGGAATTTCATTTCATTGTTCATTACCCAGCTACTGATGCCTGCTTGATGCATCCTGCTCACACACTCAGGCTAAACTGATTGCCAGATTTGGGGCCATAAAGGAGTCCTGTCCCCTACTTTTTGGCTCCTTCTGTAGTTTGAGGATAAGATGCAATTCTTAAGATGGGCTGGGCACTTTCACCCAGCTTCTCCCCTGATGATACAAGGCTGCAAGACATAAGTGACACTGTTGACTTCTCCAGCTGTGGTATATTACTAATAAAAGAACAAAACCCATCGACATCTATCAAGGCTGTAAGTTTGCTGCAAGTTGAAGGAGTTCTGCAGGTCTGTGTGCTTTGGGGTAGGACGGGTGAGCAGTCACTGAATGCTTTTGTGCTAAACATGGTTCCCAGAGACTTAACAGCTGAGAAGGTCTCTTCCAGACCCGTGCTGCAGTTCAAGTTCAGTTCTAATTCAGCATCAGGGACATTTGGGGTCAGATTCATGCCATGTAATCCTCAGGCACTTAATTAAGGCATCTGCATTAGAAGCCTAATCTCTCTAGGCTCTCTTTATAATCAGTGGAGAAGGACCGAAGCTCCTGAACTGCCTTCTGACAGTCCCTACCTCCATTGCTCCATATGCATCAGCTGCATCGTGATGTTAGTTCCTGTGAGTTGTCAAGAGAAAGTGTCATATAAAGGCGGCACCAGAGCCCAGCAAAGGCTAAATGCTACAGCCTATCTCACTCCAATCTGGGTGGGAAAGGCTATGCTGCCCTAAGGACAGAAAGGGCAGGAAAAACCACCCCACCCCACTTCAGCACAGCCTTGGGATGAAATCCTGACTGCAGGGAAACACCCACTGGCTGCAGCAGAGCTAGGATTCCCCTCTGCGCCTGGCTTGCCAGATACTGTAGCCCCGAGGGCACCCTGCCGTGCCCATCGTTTGAGGGAGTGAAGCTGGGAACAAATTTCATCCCTGGCTGCAGAGTTCACTAATGAAGTCTACAGTTATTTTAGTTCTGGGAGGAACACTCCATTGTATTTGAAGATTTATTGTGAAATCAAAGCCTATCAAGGGATGCAAAACTTGGGATGGGTGGGGTGCCTGTTAATGTCCTTTTAAAGGAAGTAAATATATAAAAACACTCTTGGCATCACGAGTTCGGAAAGAGCCAGTGCTTAGACACAGAGCTTGCCAGCAAAAGCACACATTTTCTTCTGAAAAAAAAAAAAAAATAATGCCCCCCTGGAGCCTGATCTTGGCAGAAAGCAAAAAGCCAGTTCTGCAGCTTACCAAAGAGTGGGCAACCAAGGGCACCCAGAGGGGCTACCAGGAAAGACACTAAACCCCACTTATCAATGCATAGCATTCCCATTTCCGAAGGGGTGAACAGTAAGAAAGTCTAAGGACGTACGTGCAAGAAGAAGCCTTCCCAAAGCAGAGTAACGCAGGTGTTGAGCTCTTTGTGAACAACAGGCCTTGGTTTTGGAAGCAGAGCACTTGACAGTCTTCTCCCTCTCTTTTGCCCTGTTTCTGTTGTTGTGAGTAATCTGGCCTTTCACCCCAACCCAGAGCATAGCCAGCTGGGAGGCTTTCAGGCCAGCAAGGACCACTCTAATTATCCAACCTGACTCCTTGCCTAACACAGGCTGGAGGATTTTGTCTAAATAATGCACAAGATGCTGCAACAAGGGCTTCTGTGACCAGCTTCTGTATTCTGCCCCCTGACAGGTTACAACCAGCCCTGAATGGGGCCAAGAAGCAGAAGTTCATGCACAGACCAGACCCTGGACTAGAGCTCTGGGGAGCCTGACCTAACACCCAGCCCTGCTGCAGAAGCCCTGCGTAACCCTGGGCACACTGTAGCTGCAACCCCTTCAAAAAGCGGTCAAGAAAGGGCTGCAGGCACAGCGTGTGCCCTGACCTGGCCGCGCCTGGAGGCATCGTGGTCTGCGCAGACCTGTCCGAGGGCACGCTCTGCACCGGGCAGAGCGCGTGACCCAGGATCCCTGGGGCTCAGCATCCAGGTTACTGGTCCATGCAGAAAATCAGACCTGGACACAGACAAAGCCTCAGGCAATTACTTTGTGCCTCAAGGTCTGTCAAGGTGCAATAAAAAAGTCCCTGTAACCTGCAGACCAGCACAGGTCTCCACTGGTGATGTAATAGCAGGGGATCTTCTGAGACCCTTAACTGCAAAATTTGGATACAAAAGTGAGTCACCATCACAGCCAGGAGCATTTGTGCGGAGGCATTGGCTTGCACAGAACTGCAGGAGGAACAGGCCCTGGGAGGAAACAGTCAACTGCACCCACCTGTGAAATGGATGCTTCCTTGGGTTTTTCCACTTCTTAACTTACTGCATGCTTAATTATCCTGAAGGAAAACTGCAGGGAGGGAGGGTATGTTTAAGGTGGACTTGGGCAGGCTCATTTAAGGAGGCCTCCTGATCCACAGGACTCCTTTGGTGCCCATCTCAGATGCACCTGAATAGAAGTTTATCTTCTGTGGGACTCGGTCCTCACAACACCTGCACAGATGAGGCACAACAGGATGTGCACAAGGTAATACAGCTCGTGAAAGAGAAGGGACCAACGCGAGGTCTCTCTCGTTACAGGCTACTGCATTTAATCACTGGGTTCTACCACCCCCTGAATAAGCAGCCACTCTGCGATAATTATCAGGAGCTTCTTGTAGTGCATAAGCCAGGCACTGCTGTGTCTATGCAGCCATATCTGAAAGACTGCAAGGTAAAATTCTCCACCAGATCCCATCTCTCCAAAGACTTCTGGCATCACCTAAGCTCAAAGGCTCTTTGCCCTAAAAATCCAGGACTCAGCCCCTCAGTCAGAATAGCTCTGCTGAAATCTATAGATCTTCCCAAATTTATACCAGCTGCACATCTCACACAGACTCAACAGGCAGCAACAGGTCCCTGAGTTTTGCCAGGCTGGTAGGACCTGGAGGGGTGGGTGGCCTACCAGGACTTGTGTGTATCGCTCATTAGGGATTTGGGATTCCAACAGGAGCCTGCCCACACCTTTCCCATTCAGGTCTTGGAAAAATTCCAGCTCATTACATGGAATCAGTGAATAATTTAGGTTGGAAGGACCCTTGGGTCATCTGGTTCCTCCTGCAACTGATCCTAATGCAGAGGATAGAGAAAAGGAGTAGACTTCAGAGGCCAAGAGAGAAGTGCAGGTCAACGGGGTCCGCAAATTCAGCAAGGCAGTGCTCTCGCCAGCATGTTCCTGTATGGCACAAATGAATCTCAGCACATGAATCTTTGATTAGCTTTCTAGCCCCCGGGGCTGTAATTGTGAGCCAGCCTTTACAGAGGGCTTGCACCTTTAGAGAGCCAGGGACCTCTCTCAGCTGAAGGGAGTGTTAACCTTGGAATGTAAAGCAGACACCTTCAAAATTAGCTGTAAGCCAACTACTTCACTGCTGATTACAGAATGCAGTCTTCCTCCAAAGGTCTGCACAAACTGCTGCAAGTTACACACCGATGAAAAATAAGGTGTGAATTGTTAAGCGAGACTATCACTTACATGTTCTTAATTCTTTATTTTTGTTACAGGCACACATCTATGAGGTTGATCTTTCGTACATGTTTTTTTTCATTTGTTTCCTTACTAATAGATTTTTTTTTTAGAAGTTTCATATCACAAACATTTAAGAAATTACAAGTTCCAAGCTCCATGAATAGCCTTGTTATAAGAATGGCATCATTTTACACAACATTAATAAGGAAATAGCCTGTATCTGCAGCCATCATTGCCTTCAAACAGGCCAAACTCAAACAAGCTGAGGAAGACGAAATGTTTCAGCAGGCTGCAACCTGCGGCAGGTCTCTAGTGGGTCTTTCACATCAGCACAGTCAGTGCTGGGCCTCAGCAGCAGTCACCCACTCCTCTCTCTGTACGTTGGATGATGTGTGCTGGTGCTTCTCTCCTCCCCTAGCCCCTTGTCCTAAACAATTGCCCTAGCTCTCTTCCTCAGAAACTTGTGCCATGTTAGAAACCTTCTTGATATATTTAGAGGTGACAGTTTTATTAGCTAGCAGTGGAACATTATTAGTTCTGCCTACAAATGCTGCATTTTTTCATACCATTTTTATGTATTGGTACAACAGCATTACTGTTACAAACCTGCTTAAACCACTTTAAGTCCAGAGTCTTTATTTTCAGTATGGCTTTTGCCATACTGTCTTTAAAATACCCTGTTGCTGGTAAAGCAATCACTATGACAGACTACTAAAGGTTTTACAGTTTCGGCCATTTTACCCCACAGATGCAGCAACAGATGTTTTCAAATAAGTTTTACAAAGCCTCAGTCTGCTGTTGTTGTTGCTGTTTTAAGGAAGTTATTTGAACCAATAATTTTCAACTCTATAGTTTAAATTGTTTCACCCTCAGAAGCATGATGTCATCTGGCAACAGAGGTGCACGGAGATGGGTTTGAAAGCAGACTTTAGGTGAATAATACTCACTTGTTTTTTTCCAGTCTGATCCCTGCAATACAGCCATGAGTCAGGTAAAAGAAAAGCTGTAGCTGGTTCAATTTCTTTGCCAGGCAAATAGCCCCAAATCATCTTTACTCTAATGCCTCTTTATGCAGTCATTTCACAATGTTCTCCCTTGTGCATTAGACTGGAAATTAATGACCTGCCTGGCAGAGATGGGCCAATCTGTTAGGTCAAGAGGCTTTGTTAAAATACAGTTATTGGGAATTCTCAAATTATTACAATTTTGAGCCCAGGATACTCTGACCTCAAAAAAGAGGATAGGTAAAATGAAAACAGTGGAGCCTGGCTACATTTCAAGGAGGTAAGGAAAAAAGGCCTTTCCTGCCAGGGCAGCTCTTGGTCACTTGGCACTCAACACCTTCAAAAACCACAGAAATGTTCTTGACTCTGGCATTAACTGTTAGAGCTCTGTGTGTCCCTGATGTTCCAAGTGGGGAAATAGCTACCCAGCTGCATAGACTCACTCACCAGTGTCATTGCTTTTCCGCTGAAACGGTGAAACTTGCCCTCTCCATGTGCAAGTCCCCTGGACCGGTGAAGTTCCTTCTCTGCTATGCTCATCTTCCTTCAGAGGAAACGGTGCGGGCCAGGACACAGCTCAAATGCCTGCAAGCCCTGCAAGCCTGTTCGGTCTGCCCCAAGCAAGGAGGGCTGGCAGGGCCGTGTGGATCCCTTTCCTAGAACAAAGGAAACAAACAAAATTATTTCCAGCTTCTCAAATTCTTCTCAAAATAGTATGTCAGCTTAGTCTGTACTGCTATCCTGTAAAAAGAATTTGGAGAAACAAAAGAAATGAGACAAATTCCCATGATCGCACTGGGGCTTCAGCAGAATATACGTGGGAAAGAGCTTGCGATGCTATTTTAAGCCTTAGGTGTATTTCAAGGGGATCTCAGCTGAAGAGTACAGGCTGTGCTGAGTCAGAGGGGAATCCCATGAACCAGCCTCATGACAAGGATATAAGACCCTTTTTCATCCTTCACATGAACTAAAATTAGAGTTGAAAGAAAGAATCTTGTGGCAGAAAAATTGCCCACAACAAGGGGACCTCAGGAACAGAAGCATGAGGTTAATTTCACACTGCACTGATATAACAAAAGCCAGAACTTTACCCCTAGCATTCCTGTGGCAACCACACAGTGATTATGCTAGTCCCTGGTTTCATCAGAGAATTATTTCGGCTGGCAGTGGGGGTCAAGTGATGCGTTCACTGCAGGACGAATTTCTGAGGTTATATACACAGCGCTGGCAGTCACTCCTCCTCTGGTCATTTTGAGGCTGACTTTATGGAGAGTCATCCCACAGCTCAAACAAAGTGTTATGAGGTACAGAAGAACATTTAAAGCAGCATTGTTGTGATCAGCAAGGCTTTTATGTTCCAAAAAGATTACTGAAACATTCTGCCTAGTCAGTGTAGCTACCAGCCGTGTGCCTTTTCATGAGCAGCAGATGGTCTTCAAAAGGAGACGTAAAGATCCCTGCTAAGAGTGAAGCCACACAAACAGCAGGCAGAGAGCCCAACTCCTTCTGGAGAGGGCTTCCCACAACCCCAGTCCACAGAGCCAGGGTAGCACCAGGTTTCTGTGACCTGGTGTTGGACTCAGATCTGTGAGCTCAAGACCAATTCTCCCTTCTCAGACTTAAGGCCTGAAATGGTGTTTACTGCACAGCCCCCCACCGGGCTTGGCTGGCTGCTGGTGCAGCTTTTGCCAGTGTCTGCTCCGCTCTTTCCCACACTCAGAATCTCATTTCTGCTGTTCCACAGGCTACAGCATAACTAGCCTTCAGGGGAGACATGTCAGTGCCTGCAAGCCTGGTCTCATCTGCTGCCATGAGCTCGGTACAGCCTCTCCTCCAAAGGCAGCGCTGGGAGGTCATCGTGTGCCTTGGGTTCAAGTGCCAGAAATACCCAACTCAGCAGAGATTTCTGGCTCAGAAGCTGCCACTTCCATAGGAGCCTCCAGGGAGGGGAAGGGATAGGCTTCACTTAATTGTTTTGTTTTCAAAGTAGCACTCTCTCATCCTATTTTTGTCCTAGTGCTGTTTTAATTGGACAGCTCTAACGCTCTTTGCAGTTCATTCAAAAGGAGGGAGAGAGAGCAGACCCTTCAGTTTTACCGCTTCCCTACAGAGGGATTGTTGTTGTTCCAAGTCTTCCCACCTAATGACTTATCAGACAAAAGGGAGAGCCCTTGATCTGTGCCAATAACTCCAAAGTGACGAGGGGAACAGCAGGGTTGGGACGGAGACAGCATGAAAGGGTTTTCTGTCTTCTCCCCTTGAGTTGCCTCCTGAAGTCCTTGTGCCCTGTGAATACCGTTGAGGGAGGTGACTGGCATGGCAGGGAGGTGGTGGTGTAGGACATGCACACAGCGTGCTTGGCAAGAGGTGGAAGACTTGTAACTAGAAGACAGAATAGAGCAGCTCAGGAAAAGGCACCTTAAAATAATCTTGTCACTCAAGTCTCTCAGGTGACACCACAAAATGAGCTTAGGGAGCGGCAATTCCCATCCTCTTGCAAGGTTTATTGTTTTATTTGGTTGTGGTTGAGCTCTTTTCTGAGTGCAGGTGTTCCAGTTTGCACATTCAGCAACACCTTCCATCAATTCATGGCAGAATGAAGCTGCGAGGGAACAACAGGTCTGTTCCCCATCTCTTCAGTGCCACTGTCAGCTCAGCCTCTGCACTAGTCAAGTCTCTCCTCCACACAAGATCAGAACCAGGTCCTTTCTATTTCCCGAGAGAGAGACACACCTGTGCTGGGGCTCCTAGGCAGATGATTCCAGGTACAGCTTTTAAAGAAGGAGCTTCTAATTCTGGAGTATCTGGGGCTGTTCTGCCCCACGTGAGAGCTCAACGGGCAGCGTGAACCTCTGGATTTTGGAGGGCATCAGCAGAGCCATAGCAAGAACAGTCAGCAATCATCAATCCCCATGTTTCTTCTCTATCAGACTCTCTCCTCAGACGACAAGAGGGACCAGGTACAAGGAAAGGTCTATTTTCATCTTGTAGATGCTGTAAAATTAAACTGGAGGCAGCATGGTTGTGTCTTGCAGGCTGATGAGCTCCTCTATAGTAACCACTCTTCCCAGGTGCATGTGCTTGCTCTTTTTTTAGGGAGACAGGGTGTAGAAGGCATCGAACAACCGCAGAGCTTGCACCACAGCAGTCTGCTTAGTGGCTGCTGGAAAACAAGAGCATCTTCAGTGCTGGGGGCAGGAGCAGATCCAGCTGCAAATCTTACCTCTGCTTTGTGGCTATACAGCATACCTGTCCCATAACACCTCCAAGGGCCAGCAGCTAGCATGGTTACAGCCCATGCTGGCTCTGGTGAGCCAGGCTGTAGTGGGAAAGCTGATATTCTCCTAGCAGGATTTGGGGGATTTGGGCTTTCCGCAGGGCGTGGGAGGGAGGGTGAAAGCATTTCTCCTGTCCTTTCCTTTCCTATGCAGAATGGAGAAGCAGCCTTATCTAACCCTGCTCTTCCAGTCCCAGATAAGTGAAATAGTCATAAAAGCATATGTATGAGATACGAGCGAATGTGAGGGAGGGTGGGGGCTCCGTGGTGGTTGTATTATCCTTCCACATCCTGTACAGGAAGATATTCACCCCATAAATATCATGGGTTATGGCTGGGCCTGGAGTTCATGCTGAGTTTAATGGCCTGTGCTAAGCAAGCAGGGTGCGTGTGAATGTGCATGTGTATTTCTTCGCTCCTGCTGGAGGGAAGCAATTCTAGGTTCTCCCTACCTGACTGACAGCTCCTGAGTCAGGGAGTTCTTCGGCTCTCCTTAGGCTAAACTGGCATTTCAAAATAGTGCTGGTGTATTTAAGGAGGGGAAGGAAGACAAAACCATCCAGTATCAGCAAATAGGGAGTTTCTTCATGAGACCTACGGGACCCTGAGATCTGGAGAGAGCTAGAAAACATTGATTAGAGGTAGGGCCTGGGAGGACCCACACCAGTTTACACCAGTTGAGCATCTGACCTCAATTCCCTTTAGGCTTTTGGCACTCAGACTGCTAGGGTGCTTTTGGAAATAATTCTAAGCATTTGTCTGCATCTGTAGACCACTAACTACCTTGAGTTCAGCATTGGATCTCAATTTCTTCTGGCAGTTGGTGTTGTTTTGATCAAGGTTTTGGCCTGCCTGAGGGCTCAGAGCCAGTAGAGAAGCTGCTGTCAGCATCCCCAAAGCTCAACCCCCTCCTCTGTTAGAGCATCCTGCTCCTCCACGTTCCCATTGCATATACCTGGAACTGTTGTGACCGCGGCAGGATGAATCCCCAGTTATACAGCCGCAGGAACTGTCCCTCTGCAGCCCCCTGTGGCATTAATCAACACACTCCCTCTAAGGGTTCCTTCTTTGTTTACAAACTAAAGAAACCCAAATTCTTGCATTACTGAGAATTTCCGCTCAGCTGTGGGTCACATTTTACGATTCCTCTGTTTTTCTTTCCAAGTAACAAATGTTTGTTTTGCTGAAGAAAAGGGGAGTGATCCTGTTCCACTCGAATGGGTGTAAATCAGGAGTAATTCCACTAAATCCAAGGGGCCAGGAGCAGGGAAAGTGTATCCTGCCCATTTCTGTGAGCATATGAAGGCCAGATTTCTTAACTCCTTTACCCCCCACTGCTTTTGTTCTCTTCCCACCCTTGCCATGTCTCCCTGCTAGAAAGAATGTCATGACTGGGATGTCAAAGAGCAGTTATCACTAGATGTTTGGTTGGGGTTTTTTTAACAAATATATGATGTTCTCCAGATGCTAAAGAACCAAGTAGGCTTCAGATGATCGCCTCTGCTCTCATTTACACAGCTATAAATCCCGAGTCACTCCACTTACTTCAGCAGACTAATGCCAGATGCAAGCAGAGGAACCAACAGCATCCAACCCTGAGCTACCAAAAGCAAACTGACCAATTGCATTTCTCAGAGAAAGACTGTTACAATGATTAATGACAGACAGACAAACAAAAGAGGAGCCTTGGGACACATTTCTCTAAGTCACAGCAATTTTCACTTAAGCAACTGGGACATTTTTTAAAGCCCAAAACAAGAGAGACAAAACTATTTACTGTGCTCAACTGACCTAGTTTTGGGGTTTTTTTTCTTTTTAAGAAGATACATGCTTACTGGGAACATGAATGAAAAGGTCCTGTTCGCAACCTTGCCTTGACATTGCCTGAACTAAAACTCATTTGGGTTTAAGTCAAAATGAGTCAGGCATCAGGTGAAAAGAATGGTTCCCACAGCCCCAGATCAGGAATCGGTGCCCTTTAATACAACTGCTTCTGCTCTCAGCGGTGCCAGGAGTCCAGGCAGAGTCAAAGGAGCTTTTCTAGATTGATGCAGTTACTGCAGAAACCAGAATCAGGTGTAGTTTTGAGATGCCCCAGATAACACAACTTGTGGTCTCATGGTTGTGTACAATTAGTTGTAACTGCATTTTACTTTGGTTTCAGTGGGCCAGTTGTAATCCTGGTTAGAGTTTGGGGTCCAAGGAGCACTGGATGGGAAAAAATCTTGCAAGAAAGGCCTTGTGATCCTCCCAAAGGATGGGTGAGAAGCAGAGATCTCCATGCAAAATGTTCATCTTTGCACACTCATCCAGCTTCTCACAACTGCAAGATACACTGCAAGATCACTTGCACACTTTTTCTGACTAATTGAGGTTTGACATACAGTCAAGTCTCCTCTTTATGTCACTTCTGAAGTGAATCGTGGACATTTGTGGTGTGTTGATACAAATTTATGGACAAAGTTATTTGATTCTTCAAATGGTTCTCAGATCCTGTTTACAAATTCTTTTATACTTTAGATCAGATGCGTCAGCATGAGCCAGGACACCTTTCATTGTTCTGGTAGCGCAAAGCAGCCATAAGCCCAGTTTAGTCAGCCAGTTAAAGTGGATTTACTGGTGCTTTGGACTTGAAGCTGCTCAGACAGCCAGAGGATATCAGTGAATACTGTCTGCATGTGGCACATTTCACATGGATCCTTACAAAAAGTGCATACTTCCCTAAGAGAGATGTTTGTGACACTTTATGCTCTCTCCCTTCCGTAAACATCATGCATTTTATTGAAAACAGCTGGATTTGCACCAGCATCAGTGAGATTACAGTCTGTGCTGGTCTTGTTCTGACAGTTACAGGTGTCAAAGATGGTCAGTAAAGGACTTTTTCCTTTGAAGGTACAAAATGGATGTGCTGAGAAAACTGCATTTTAGACACACGTACAGCCTCTTATATCGGAGTGTCTGGGCACGTTAAAATCTTTTTCACATGGCTTAGTGTTTACTGGTGTCAGAGGTGGATAGCCTCAGAGCAGCTGTTTGGCTCATTAGCTCTCAGACATGGAGAATGTTTGTCCTGGGAACAGTATTTATAACCTTCCTAGGCAAACGAGAGCCAAGATATTTCAAAACACGGTTTGTACCGGAGTGGTATCTCTCTTCCCAAATACCCCACCGCAAAAGTTTCTAACTAGTCACTGGAATTACCAAAACAGCAAGGCATCTAGCGGAAAAAGGGTATTCTAGATTTTTTAGGCCAATCCTGCTTTTGGTTAGGGTAAAGAAAGAATAACTTTCTTGCATTTACAGATCTGCAGCGTTACCTGGCCAAAGGAAGTTAAGAGAGAATCAGTTCCCATTCCTCTTTTATGAGAAGAAAGTTTGTGCAGTGGGAGAATTAGAACGGACTGTTTGCTAATGCGCTCGTTTATTAAAAGAGTTTACAAGAAGGCACAGGTGAGGCTTTCTAAAGTGTTTAAATGCTGCAGGAGCCTATTTGCACCGCTAAAGTAATTCAAATCTTATCAATAAAAATATATGTGACAGAGAAGACAGAGTAAAAAAGGATTTTCTATAGAATCAGTCACTTTCCTTTATTTCCCTTGCCTTCTTCAAGATTCAGGTGTTTAAAACCTTATGGCCCAAAGGAGAACTAATTTCAAATAAACTGATATGTATCTATTTGGAGCTCCTCTGGCAAGTTTTACAGTATCACAGGGTTTCTTAAGAAGCTTTTCCAGTGCCTGAGAGCACATATTTTCTTTCCCTGCAGAAAAGCAGCAGCTATTTGACATTCCACTCCTCAAGGTGCCTAGTTCCCGCTGCACTACCACCACGTCTCTGAATGATGGATTTCTGTGACCAGCACTACCCAAATAAAGGGAGCTGCCAGGCTTTCCCAGAAGCACGACATAGCCACATCCAAGAATCTCAAAGGCAAGTAAATATCCTCCTTTTTAGAGATGAGAGATAAACAACTATTAAGCAGAAGCTGTGAAGACAAGATTTGACTCACCTCCCTCCAGGTGGTGGTCTAGGGTATTTTCCAATCTTGCAATAGAAGATTTTTTTAATGCTAGATAACTATCCTGTGAAGAACCACACTCAATTTAAAACCATTCTTTTAAGAACTGAATCTCAAGTCTTTTTTATCGTATCTTTTTATCAAGTCTTTTTTATTGTATTTCTTTCTCTATTTTAGACACACTGCTACTCTGAGCAGACAGAGACTCCAAATGTCCTTTCACATGTGCTGATACAAATGAGAAGACTCAGAAGACAACATAGCTATGCTACAGTGAAACAGGTATCACGAGATAATTCCCACTGAATATTCCTAGCTTGATTCCCAATCACACAAAATGGCCCAGTCACTTCCCCTTGGCCTCACACACTCTCCTTTTGGTGCTTCTTGACATGTTACCTCCATATGTGACTTTTAACTCAATTGTAACTTCTCAGGATTAGCAGGAATGGGATCAGATGGGAACAATCTGCTACTGCTTCATGAGGAGGGCTGTGAGTTGCAGTGCGTCTGAGACTAGAAGGCATGATAAATGATAAGGTAGACGGACTATAAGCTCCAACAAGGGATGCTGGAAACACCTCAAGAAGGAATAAAAAATGAAGCAGAAAAGTGTGTTTTGAGAAAGTGCTGGTTCCAGCTTCTTGTATTTCTGGAGCCCATCTGTGGATCTGTATATTTTTACAGCAGCACCTGTCCAAGATGCATCCCTCCTTGTAGATGCCCCCTCTGTAGGAAATTTCCACGGACACACTAATTCACAGCTGTATGCAAAACGCTTTGCTGTGTCCCTGGGATGCCCCTAACCCATAAAACATGATTTCAGAGCATGGCTAGAAAATCTTGTCACTTCCCAGGCTGCTACATATTGCTCAGGTGTAACAGGAATTATATGGTTACTTTGCACAGTCCCGCTGAGAACTACATCCCAAGTTTTTATAGATTTAGGCTTTGCTTAGCGTTTTCATTTTTATCACAGGACAATCAATTGGCCGTTTGTGGTGCAGAGAAATCTGAAAGTGATTTCCCTATTTACAGTTGGAGAAGTTCAGCTGAAAGGTCAGTTTGTTACAAGTCAGAAATTTTTTTTGCCACCAGCGAAAATGAGAAATGAAGCAAAGAGAGAAAGAGGCTGGCTGGGTATGAACAGAGATGAGACTGGAGCAGGCTTAGCCTCTCCCACGTGAAATGCTTTCTCTCTTTTCACTGCGTTGTGAGTTCAACTTTTTGGCTCTGTTACTCAGTGATTCATATTTCAGGCACAGTGAGGTGGCTTGGGCTAGAGGAGCAGAGGACTGAAGAACTGAGTGTGGTTCCAGTGTAGGAGTGACAGAAGGCAGAGGACTTGGGATTCAAGTAGTGAAAGAAGGAGTCATATCGGGCCACGGTGCTTCAGCTGTGCTGTGTAAGGTGCCCCCTTCATGCTCCACTCTGCACGCTGCTGTTGAGTCTCATGGCACGCAGATAGGAAAGAAATACATATTCTCTTGGATTGACGGACTTCCTTCCTTTTGCAGAAGTTAAATTGCGGCAGGAGGGGGAGATAGCTGAGAGAGACTTGAACCTAAGGGCATGCTGTTGTTTTCTCCCACTGTAAACAGGGAAGCCACTTTCAGATTGCTCTGTATCATCTTTTGAAACATATGTAAATAATTATACTAATATTGAACGTTTACCTATTCTGAACATTGTGCCGTCCAGCCACAAAGCTGCACCTTGCACAGTGTAAACGCTTGCCCACAAATCCCCAGGGAAGCAGCTTTCTATCCCTGACCTCAATGCGCAACAGGAGGAACTACAGTACAGAGAGAGGCAACTTGCTTGAGCCCACACAGCAAGCCTACAGCCGAGCCAAGAGCAGAAGGCAGCTCTGCTCACGCCCCGCTCGGAGATTGAACCAGCCGGTGCTTTTTCATCAGCACTGACAAGACAGATATTCTAGTGATTTCAGTGAACAAAGAGGGCCCTCTCTGAGCTGCCGTACGCTGCCATGTGTTTCCCTGCTGTCAATGATTATCCATGGGATTCCCAACAAGGACCTACAGTCACTGGCAACATCTGCTGCAGGGTTTCTCAAGGGACTGAGGATGGGCTGTTTTTAGCTTTTTGTTTATTTGGACAAGTTCGTTGCTTGCCAGAAGTGCCCCCCCCCACTGCACACACATACACACCCCCACACGCTCTTTTCGAGCCAGAGAGCAGGGGACCTTCCATCCCACACAGGCTGCTTTGTAAAGCCCGACTCTGCGGGAGGCCGTTCTTCCCTTCTCCCTGGAGCCAGCTGCTAAAAGCAATGCTGAGATCAGACAAAAGATTTCACCCATCAGTCGGGCTGGGGAACACAGGGATTGCTGTCCCGAGTCAGACCGTTGGCCTGATAAACCCAGCATCCTGCTTCTGGCAGTAACCACCCGCCCTCGATGCGTTAGAGGAATGCCATTTCCCCTTCCACAGATGCACCTAGCCAGCCATGCAAAGCCTGCTGTGGTGCACGCATAAAGGTTTCCTTTCCATGCAGCCAACAAAACAGGAAAGACTGAGCTCCTGCTGTCCAGTTGTGTCCCAAAAGTCCCAAACAGTGGTTTCAGATAGAGCCAAGGTGATGTGCTCAGAGTTGAATGAGCTCTTGAGCTTCCACATGGACCAAAGAGGGCAAAGACCAAATTCAAAGATGTTGCGGGATGTTGGAAAAGCCCCAGATCTAGGATCCGCTCAAGAGGTGGAGGTTCAATACAGGCATCGCACAGGGTCTGTTCTGTACGGAATGGTGTGGACACTATTATCGTTTAAGGGCACTTATAGGCAGGATGCTTATAAGCGTGCTGGACCGCCAGCCCTATTTATCAGTCCGTTACAGGATCCAGTTCTCCTTTCACACATAGCAGTGTAGGAGAAGGCTCAGACAGAAATCAATGGAGAACACACAAGACTAAGTCTGGCTAAAGGAGATGATTCATACAGGAGAAGTGACCATCGCCCTGTCTGTCTTCCTCCTGTATGTTTTTACTTTGGTCCAAAGCTCTCTCTGGTGCACGTAGCTCTTCACTTCACTGCCACAGTTACTAGCAAAGAAATTAGTTAAATGGCAAAGGAGAAAACATAGCTCTGTGAGATTTTGTTTCCTCTGACAAATAAAGAAAATTCAACGGGTCAGTTCATGGGTCTTCAGGGAACTCAGGAGCCCTGTTTCCCTCTCATCTGTTCACCAGTTTAAAATGGATCCATTCATATTCACAGCTAAACCCTTCTAATTCAGAGGTTTAGTTCATCTGCTCCTAGAACAGCGTATTTTGGAGATCTGGGGGTGTCCTGAGGTGCTGAAGATGAATTCCAAATATCTCCAACTCATTGAACAAACACATGCAGTATTTATGCAGTAATGCATAATTAGGGAGCAATACTTTGTCCAGCACTCAATACAAGAAAGCTGGCTCCATTTAGATATATTCCAGGAGTATTTTGCAGCTCTAAGCCTTATCACATTGGGTGGGACCTTAGCTGATATCAACAGTTAACTGGGGCTAAGCAACCAACAGATGGATACAAAATCTGATCTCTAAGGAACGCTCACATGCTGCGGGCTTTGGTGCTGCCAGTTAATTACCAACACACTTCCCAGTCACTCTCAGTGACTTCTGCAGTGATGCTGCAAGGTCAGGGCACGCTCCAGGGTTGTCAAGTTGACACAGCAGTTAAGAGTGAAACGAAGGTCAGCAGAGACGTCAGGAGAAAGGAAGCCTTGAAACGGGTTGAGTTTGGTCCCAGGAGGGAGCTGCAGTTGCTCTCCCAGGCATTATGAAATCAACAAAAAGAGAGATTCAGCCTGATCATATGGAAAGAATGTCTCTGATCTTCCCCTCCTCGGCAGCGATGCGCCACCCCACACAACAGAGAGGAAGGATGAGTAAAGCAAGCTCACAGCCCAGGCACCCAATAAAGGGAATTGGTGGGTCCAGACCGAGAGAGCAACCCCAGGTTTGTTCACATTGTTCAGGGTTGTGGGTTTTCGCTCTGACTCTGCACTGGAAACAACACTAGCTTGTATTCAGGGTGGCCATTCAGAGCTCATGTTCTGCTGCGGCTAGTGTTCTGCGTGACAAACACAAAGCCTATGGTAAGTGAAATTACATGTTGGGCTTATTTTTAAAAGGATTAACATTTAAGGAAAACTGAGAACTCGTACCACTTTGGGCTAAATCTGAACAACAGAGAAAATAAATCAGAACAGGCTTCATGCACATACTTTTCTATGTAGAAAGTTGTTTACAGTACACATTACACTCCAGAATAAATCTGGGATAAACAAAGTTGAACTCTTACTCATCTGAGTCCTTCTTTCTGTGAAAAAGTCTTTTCAAGAGAGAACCAGCCCACCATCTACTCACCCCGTAAGCCCTGTTTAACTCCTTGTGGATATCAACGCAGACGTTGTGGAGGACAGTCTTCTCCTCATGCTGTGTGCTACTCAGTTGTGTTAGTGTTCCCAAACACTCTTTCCCTTGCTTCACTAGACAAAATATGCTTTTCTCCAAAGACAGCAGAACAGCTTGCCTATATGTCTCCCTCTCTGAGAGCCCTAAAGGGGCTCCAGGAAAGCTGGGGAGGGACTCTGGATCAGGGAGTGGAGCCATAGGACAAGGGGCAACAGTTTTAAGCTGAAAGAGCGGAGGTTTAGATTAGATCTCAGGAAGAAATTCTTTACTCTGAGGGTGGTGAGGCACTGGCCCAGGCTGCCCAGAGAAGCTGTGGCTGCCCCATCCCTGGAGGTGTTCAAGGCCAGGTTGGACGGGGCTTTGAGCAACCTGCTCTAGTGGGAGGTGTCCCTGCCCATGGCAGGGGGTTGGAACTAGGTGAGCTTTAAGGTCCCTTCCAACCCAAACCATTCTGTGATTCTGTAACTCTATGTCAGCGACAGATCTCTTCTGGTAGGTGCCAAGCACAAGCAACTCCAGCATAAAGCAGCAGATGAAATCATTAGTTTGCAGGAACTAGCACATTTAAGAACTAGGTCTTCTGTTCCCTGTATCTGAATGCTTGTACCCTAGAGATTTTATGAGAACACCTTTATGAGTTCCCCAGTAACCACCAAAACGTTGTCACCTGTTGGACCATTAGTCAGATACATCCTATATTCTGTCTAGCATGATGACCCATTCCTTTCCTACATTAGTACACATTTTCGTGTTACACAAAGAGGTGCAGTTTAAAGAATGAAAAGTAATTCACTAGATTTGGAATGTGCAGAACTTACTTTAAAAAGTAACACTCCTTCTGAAATGGAGTGAACCTAGCACTTTCCAATCTCCATATGACCTTTTTTTCCCCTGCAAACCTAGAGCCAGTCTGTGAGCTTGTTGACCATGGCAGAGCTTTTATGCTCAACGAACAGCAGAGCTTTCTACCCAGTGACCAAACACAGAAGACACAAACTGTCTCCTTGGACACAAACACCCAACCACACACATATGTCTTGCTTGCTTCTGCAGCCAAGACTCACTTTGAGGTCCTCATGACTCAAAGCAGGGCAAAACAGAGCTTCTCTTGGTCCGGGCTGAGCCTCCAGTTGCACAAGCATTCATTTCAGTAGAAGTGCTAGCTTAAGCAGCTCCCATATTTCCGCCCCTTCTCACCCTCTCACTGTCTCTACAGCTTGTTTCTGCAGCTGAAATATGCATTAGGGAACTGACCTGAAATAAAAATAACCTAACAGAAAGAAAAACAAAAAAGGGGGGACTTAATACTTTTTTCTTTTTGACTGGGCCATCACACAGCCACGCAAAAGGTACAACAGGATGAGAGAGGGGAACAGTGCAGGTGCGGGAACCATCAGCCATAGCAAGGAGAAAGTGACTCCGTTCTGCTGCTGAAAAGAAATACTTGTGAAACAAAATCCTTCACTGTGCTAAGCCTGCCCCAGTTTGGAGCTATTTGTTTTGCAGTGGAGAATGGAGAGCCTTCTGACTGAGAGCCTTCCATAAAGCGAAATCCCCGCTTGGCTGCCCATTAGCTCGAAGGGATCACTGTACTGCAATACCGCCACATTCTTGGGTCCGTCTCCGAGTACTTTGAATAAAAACAACCAGAAAGTCTCAATTGAAGAAATAACTTCGTTGACAGAAGAAGAAAAACATAAACCTGTAACTATTGCTATTAATAATCTTTAAACACCCAGGCTGAAACTTGGGTAAGGCCCACAGGAAGGCGAGAAGCAAGGTCCAGGTCCTTGCGGTTCACGAGAATTTCCTGTCTTGTCAGGGCGCATTTCCTCTGCTTCGAGGAGGGATGGCGTCCAAGGCAAACGGCATTCCTTTTACTCACCGACCACGGTATCGTCCGAAGGAAGGGGCGGCCAAGTAGCTCTAACACTGACAGATGGTGGTTTAGAAACTGAACCGCTGAGAGACCCAAGCCAAATCAGATATGGGGCCTCAGGGATACTGGTGGTAACTCCAGTAAGGATGTGCAGCTATTACTCAAATTAATTCTGACTGCTGCTTTCCTAAGGAAGCTGTATCCAGCAGGGTGAGGAGCATTTCTGCACCCCCCAGAGACCACCAATTGCACGTACTAACTAAGCTGATCATTCCCCACCTGCCTCTTTGCAGCTGCCTCTCGGAGGGCTGCAATGGAGCCACAGCATTCAGAGCACGGCAGCCTGCAGGGATTACACGCTACTGCTGGGGAGCAAGCGGGGGAGCCTGTGAAATTGGCCAAGCTAAATGGCAGGATCCCAGCGGGAGGGAGTCCCGTGATCCCTGTGTTTTCATCGTCCAGTGGGAAAACACTCCCCCATCGTGTTCTTTTTCATCAGTAGGCAAACTTCTGGAAATCAGACCCCCACACGTGGATTTAGGAATCTGGGCAATCAGGTTTGTAAATGTTTAGGGCAGGATTTTTCAAAAGCATTTGAAGCACATGCTTGTGAAAATCCGTCCTCGAGCAGTAAAGACCTCAAGGTGCTGTGGAAATGTTCTTTAATTAGTGCAAACAATTTGTGAGGTTGAATTATTTCTTTAGCCCCATTTTATAGATGGGAAAACCAAGGTACAAATGAGGCAGCATGTTTCCCAAGGCTACATAGCGTGCTAGTGCCCGAGCCAGAAACAGATCCTACCACTGCTGACTCCCAGTTTCTTGCTCTAATTACCAGAAAATTCCTCTCCTCTATGGCACAGCCAACTGGTTCCAATAATAAATCCAAGCTGTTGCAAAGATCAAGTCCATTTTTTCACTGCTTAACCCAAAAAAACATTTAATTTTCAAAACACAGGTTTGGCTTTTTACCAGAGAAAGGATTTGTTTTTCATTATTCATCTGTTTTTCGTTTTTTTCTCTCTCTTTTAAAAAGCCAAACATTCAATCACTCTGTTCAATATAGAGTTCCTAAGCTAGGAGCAGTGCAACTATCGTTACCCTATAAATCTTCATTATTCTTACTATAAATACACTTCTGTATTTTTCATTTTGTTATTTTTATGACTAAATATGGCACCTTTAGCAAACCTCAAAATGCTTTCCAAAATTAAGAACTTTGAATCAAATCCTGTAGTCCTTATTTCTGAGAAGCAAGACTTTTTAAAAAATTGTAACATTCCTTGGTATATGTCCAAAGCAGTTAACATTAACCTATGGCTTTTCAACACTACTTTAATTATGCCAGTCTATGGTGGTAAAGATAATACTGCTTTACTTAGACACAGTCAGATTGTTATAATGGTACTTCATGTTACCTATTCCTGTATGGGAATAAGCCAAATCAGATAAAAAAATTACTTTTTTTTAAACTATGCCCACTCTAGGTATGTCAGAACAAAAGATTCGTGAAGAAGCTTTAATGTTAACAGGTACTTCTCCGAGCATGTACAGTAATCACTGCTGGGCTAAAAAGAAGATACATGCACAAAAGAATGACATTTGTCCTTTCTTAAAAGTAGCAGGATATTATTTCTAGCTTTGCTTTTTTATTTATTTGTTTTCCTAACCCAAAAATTCAGATTCTGTGGAGGCTGGAAGATTCTCAGATAAGTGGAAAGTAGGTGAACATAGTTTTATCACAGAGTTTATAAGTGTAAAGACTGATCTGTTCAAAGGAGAAGCAAAATGTTAATTAGATCCTTAAACTCTGTTTCTCATTCCCTGTTTGGCACAAATGAGTAATTAACATTGTGGAGAAAGGATGCTTTTGTTAAAGAACTAAAACTCTTCCCACCTTGTCCAAGAACCAGTAACTCACTACAAACAGAACAACAGGGTGGTTAAAATGACTGAATCCATCCACCTTTTATCTCTGCTCCCCCTGTGGAACTGTATCTGCTGATAAATCAAAGATCGACTCACTGGTCAACCGTCTCACATGCATCTTTCAGTAATACCTCAAAGTGGTGGAAACAATCGAACAAGATCTGCAGTTCTTTATAAAAAGGACTGTGATTCCACTGTCAGCAGCACCCTGTAGAGTAACACGGCCCGTATATTCTCCTTCACCCCATAAGATGGGGTTGTCCACAGTTAATTTTCCAGTACAACAACAGGAGGTAACAGGGCTTCACCATGAGTAGCGGTAACGTTAAAACTAGATACCTTTATGAGTCTTTCGGTTGTATTTCCTTAGGTCTAGAGCCTTGTGCTTAGCTAACAGGCATAAGCTCTGAAAGCAATACTACTTAATGGAGAACCAAAGAGCTTTAGGGCTTGCAAGTGGTTCAAAGGCAAGCGAGGAGATCAAAGTTGTTCACCGTGTGCCAGCTGCAGCAGTGGTGGCACCGTTAGCCTCTCTGCCACACAAAAGAAGGAAATTAATCATTTTTTCCTGGATGCTTTTGATATGGACACTAGCTCTCTTTCATCAAAGCCAAAGAATACCTGGAAAACCACTTCAGAGGATTTTAAATTATCTCAATTTATCTTCAATATGAAGAACACTAAAATAGGAGAAACTGGCTGGGTTGAAATTTAAAAATCAAAAACACACACAAAAACTGCTGCAAAACTCAAGCCTGTGAAAACCGTCACCTATTGAGCTTTTAGGCTGAAAAAGAGGGAACTTCTACCTTCATTTAAATTTGTCAGCATTCACTAAAACAAGAGCAAGCTCAAGAAAAATTTTTTCATTGCATTTCTGTCCCAGTACCAAGACCTGTTGAAAATGTTGCAAACAGAAATAAGTAAATTACAGTTTACTTCTGGAACCACGCTACCCCAAACCAAAGAGTTCAGATAGCAAGGCTTTATCCTCTTTAAACTTAGGAGAAAACTCTTCAAGGTTCCCAACCTCATTCCCCAATCCATGCTTGTTGGAATCAGAGAAGCAATCTAAACGTTTGACTGATTTCTCTGAACTTTTCAACAATCAACCATCTCTAAGAAAGAAGCTCTTGGCAAACTGTACTGTTGGCAACCAAGAAAAGATACAAGTGGCTACAGGCTCCCTGCTCACTGAAATAATCAGTTCAGTTGGCCTCTCTGGAGCAGAATGTTCCCCCTCTGCCCCCCAAAATGGGTACTGCTCCATCAAATCCAGAGAATTTCAGGCATTTATAGCATTTACTACACCCAGATTCTCTCAGATCAGCCTTACAGATTTAATATACCCTGCACTATGCAAAAGCACAGGTATCCCATCCTGGAAGAGGTGTGAATACCATCGTATCATCTTACCTCCCCTCCCCTTTCTCATTCATTAGGACTGGTTTATTGTTTTTAAATATAAGGTTTAGAGCCTTAGAAAATTCCCTTCAGATCATCCACCTGCTATTTGTAACTGTGATGGTCTCATTCACAGAAATGCACAGGCTGATTTATTCTGTATAGTCGGTTACAGTGCTACATTGTAAACCTGAAAAATTACTGGAGTCAATGAGAGATTTGCACATGGCATGGACATTTCTGCAAGCCAGCTCTCTGTATGCAAATGTACCTCTCCCACCCATTCACATTTGCTGCTCCTCAACGTCACTGAATCTTGTTCCAAGCACAGAGGAAGAGCAATCTTTCCCACCCCCAAAGAAATGATCCAGTCCCCCCACATGCATTATCAAGCATATGTGTACCATATTCAGGGGTTCTTTGATGTACTTATAAAAACCACACAAAAATTCCCATATGAAGCCTACTGCCTAATAAGAAGAAACCTTCTCCAAAAACCTCATTGAGATGTGTTTTGCTGGAAGTTAAGCAGCCTTCCTTCCCATCCTGCCTACAGCAGAGTTAGAGGAGAACAGGTTCAGCCCTCTTACCTTGCACTCATTGGAAGACTGTCCTTAGCAAACCCTACCCTCCATCTTTGATTTCTGGATTAAATAAATCCAGGTCTTTCAGCTTCCTCCCCAGGGCCAGAGTTTTAGACCTCTGGTTGTTCTTCTTGCTCTCCTTCAGTCTCCAGTGTCCTCTTCCTCAGTGCTCAAAGCTGGGAGCACCAATGCCTACCAGAGTGGCATGATTAATTACCCCTGTGTCTCACGTGACTTTCCTGCTAATACATGCCAGAATAAAATTAGTCTTTTTTACAAAGCACCAACTGTTGAATCATAATCAGCTTGTGGTCCACTAAAACCTCTGCATCCTTCTCTGCTATGCCACTACTGAGCTATTTCCCATCCTTTATTTATAAATCCACTCTGGTTTTCCGTGCTGTCGGAACAGCTGTCTAGGAGAACTTGATATACCTTCCGGACTTGTAGGAAGAAATGTACCAACGGTAAATGCTAATTCAACTGCACGAGCTCCTGGAGAGACAGAAAAGACAAGAGAACCTGATAGTTCCCTGAGAAGCCTCCTTGTTGGTTCTCCAGCATCATCTGAGTAAGGATACGATTGGTAACTGCTCCAGAAATCAACCCATGAGTCCCTCACATGTCACAACTACATGCATATTAGTTTTCTGATCAATGACTGTTTGTGGGGCTGTGCAAAAGACATTTCCAGCCATTTCCAATTGCTGCTATGTTTTCAGTTTAGTTTTCAAGCTGCAGGTAGCAGGCAGCACCAAGTAAAGCCAGATGTCACATAACTGGGACCAAATCACCACATGCCTCTGCTCTTCCACCCAATGCCCAGCTTTGCCATTGCTTCATGACATGGGTGTGACACTCCACCCAGTTCCAGATTCTAACTTACAGCAACAGAGTGCAAAAGACACATGCTCAATGAAGATTAAACGGAACACTTCGCACGCTGTTCGGAGCTTGGTAAGACTGAAACCCATAGAAAGTGCAGTTATCTGCATTTTACAGAAGGGTTACGAGAAACGAACCCTGGTTTAGCCCCTTAACTCCGGGGACCTGCTTGAACTGCTTCAATTAGAAGCCTAAAGTGAAGAGTGGGTCTTCTCCCACGCATGCTGCACTGCTCCACATACACACAGATGTGCCCAGCTGCCTGCTGTGGAGTGCAGCAGAGACCTGTGCAATCTGCTGCCGTGATGACTGCTCAGCTGGCACTGCCACCTTCCAGCCATGATGTATCCAAATCAGACACCCTGGTGAGCCCATCATCTCTCCCCATACTGCATGATGCCCATGCCCCACGCTGCACAGCCTCCACCTCCTCCCCTCTTTCCCTGCCAGCTGACGCATTCTGCCTTCCCCTGTGCTGGCTCCATTTAAACGACCCATTTGCAAGACCTACTGGGTGTTCTGTTGCCTTGAAATGGGACAGTAAAAATTTAAACAGACTGGGGCTTCTGTTTTCAGCAACATCTGAAGTGTTTGTATCGAGTCATTAGCTGAACCACTTTTGGAGTTACACAGCATGCTCACTGATGGGGTGAAAAAGCCTATTTATTTACTTTACCTTAAAACATCATTGGCATAAGACCCCACAACTGACTGTGTACGGACTACAAACATGCTGGCAGATACCCCAAGAGCTACTCTCAATCCAGTATCCAAAACCAGGATTAAGTCTGTCCCATGGGATCCTTACGGAGGATGTAAACAAACGAGCGCTGCCAGCTAGTAAATTATTACTGTGAACATCCGGAACACTCTTATTTGACCTATCGACATTTTCATAAATTCTCTGAGGGTGAATTCCCTGTAGTACCAAGGAAGAAAATAAGAAACAGACTACTTCTTTTTTGACCCCATTCCTGGTAAATGACATCCGCAATCCAAGATGGCTCTTGTTGAATCCTGGCTTGGTGAGACACAGCAGTCTATCCCTGTGGGGATAGATGACGCCTCCAAAGAAATTCCCCCAGAGGAGTGAGTAAGGACATCCCTCAGAAAAGACAGGAAGTGGATAAAAACTACAGAGGAATGGGGATCGACTGATGGTGTGGGAATAGGAATGGAAAACCAGCAAGGGGAGCATGAATACTCATAGAGAGGAAAACTGAGAGACCTGGGAATAAATTCCTCTAGCCTTGCTTGCTCACTGATGTGCATAGGTATTCACGCTGAACTCTGTATGTCACTGCTCACAATCATTCAGCTCAGAAGCCACTCAAGCTTGAAAGATATTCCTTTAAAGGAACTGGAATGGAGTGTCCTTGTCCTATTCGATCTTGGCTTTGCTGGGGAATCTTACAAAACCCACAGTACCAGAGAAAGATGAGCAGGGGACTATCATGTAAGCATCTTCCCTTTTTCTTAAATACAAGGCAAGAAAGAACATGAGGTCTCTACCACTGCACTGTGTTGATATACAACAAACTGGCTCTGGATAAGAAAACTAGCAGGCCCACACATATCAATAATGACGTTTTACTGCCACTTCCTTGAAGAATACCACTGGTAGGTAGAACTAAGTCAGAAACTATTTTTACTTGCTGTGGGATCAAGACAGGAATAGTGAGTCTTATCGATAAATAAATAAGAATGTCAAGTCTACAATAATTTGCAAATATTACATTGAAAAAAAAAGAACCCAGATCTCTATATCAGTTTAACCTGCGTTATCTTCATCATATAAAAAAATGGTTTCGATCAAATTTTAAGACATAGCATCTCATGCAATAATGGAAAACAGATTTCATTGCATATTTTCTCCTGGATTACTTAAATTACTTTCAGAATCTCAGAAGCCATTCCAAGCTCAAAGTTTTGCTTTATGTATCTTTATTTTATTTAATTTTATATATTATTTCAATTATCCCTGGCCAAGTTCACCCCTGAGCTCAGTCCGTTGGCTACAGTTGTATAAGTTGGAGGATGGACTTGGCGTCTGCGAGACCAACAACAGGGAAGGCTCTAACACAGTAATATACAATACCAAAGGCAGAAAAACTATTTGAGTCAGTTTCAAGCTCAAGCTAAAAATAGCAAATTCAAATTAAAATCTCCCAGGCCAGATTCTCATGCTCAAAGCCATTAATTTTAAAAGCTGAGACCATTCAGGGCTTCCTCCCAGGAGGTACTGAGTGACCTTTAACTCTAATCAAAGTTACTGAGCTCTGAAGCTCACAGGATCGGGCCCTTCAACAGGCGAAGCTCCTAGTGACCAGCTAAGAAATAGACTGCCAGCATTACCCAGTCCTTGGGAGGGGGCTCAAGGATTGCTCCTCCAGTGGATTCCAGTAAATGCCAATTGGAATTTACTCAGCGGTTTTCAGGACCAAGTTCCTAGACCAAGAAACCACTACGCTCCCAGCAGAGGTGACAAGATACAGAGACATTTCAGCTTCTGGCTACTGACATCCATACAGGACAGAAGAATCCCCATGTCTTCCTATTATGAGCTGCTGCCTTTTTGCCAGTTCACAAATTTTTAAGGGGGAATAAACAGTTTTTCAGGTAATAACATTATTCTGGCAGTCTTTTTGCTCTGTCACAAGGTTAGGTGCATAAACAACAGTCACTTCAGATATAACACTGAATACAAAATTCTTACCTTCTCCTTGTCCAACACAATCACATGATCCTGGCTTCCTTTCGCATTTTCATTGCCCAACATTCATCTCTATGGATTATCCCAGGAAAAGCAAGTTCTGTATTACTCAGCTGGAAGGAAAAATGGAAAGGCATTATTAAAGATACTGGTCTCACTTCATCAAATGACAAACTACTGGCTTTGAGTAGTTGTAAGGTAATAACAGAGAATGAGTGACAGCCTTGTACGCTCTACAAAGCAAAGCTCAGTGCTAACCAGTGGATGAATTGCCATGTTGGAAAAAAAAAAACAAAAAACACCCTGAGAGCTGACACCGGGAAGGCAGTCTCGGCAGGGACTCCAAAGAGGGTGAATTTGCAAGAGACCAGGTTGCCAGTGACCCTGAGACACAAAAAGTGCTACCTGACAACCAAATGTCTTTATTCCACAGAGTTATCAGAGTTGCCAGCTGTCTTGATTTTATGCCAGATTTTGCAATGTTGTAGGGAAAAGTGTGGAAAAATGACCTGAGGGTGCCCTAGGGACTCAAAAATCATAAAACAAATAAACTGTAAATATGTTTTTAATCTTATGATTCTTGCACAGCCATGACTGCTGAGGAGTTGACATTCTAGAGCAATCAGTACTGGCGATGCTGCAGAATAATGATCAAGACACAGGTCCTGCCCAGTATGAAGATGAAGGATTTTCAGAATCTCCTGCAGAAATGTAGTAAGGGTCAATGTCCATTACACTTTTCATCCACAGGGAAAGGCAGAGCAAGTAACTTTTTGTTCTACTCCTGGTTGGTTTCGCACATCAGTCACTGGAATGAAGATGCTCCGGGGCAAGATTTAAGCGAACATTCACATGTCCACAGAATCACCGGGGTTGGCAGGGACCTCTGGAGATCATCCAGTCCAACCCCCCTGCCAGAGCAGGGTCACCCAGAGCAGGTTGCACAGGATGGCGTCCAGGTGGGTTTGGAATGTCTCCAGAGTCAGAGACTCCACCACCTCTCTGGGCAGCCTCTTCCAGTGCTCTGCCACCCTCAAAGGAAAGAAGTTCCTCCTCATGTCTAGATGGAACTCCCTATGTTCAAGTTGGTGCCCATTCCCTCTTGTCCTATCCTTGGGCACCACTGCAAAAAGACTGGTCCCATCCTCCCGGCACCCTCCCTTAAAGTATTTATAAGCATTGATGAGATCCCCCCTCAGCATTCTCTTCTCCAGACTAAACAGACCCAAGTCCCTCAGCCCTTCCTCATCAGAAAGATGTTCCAGCCCCCTAATCATTGCTTCAGAAGAAGTTTCGGAGGGTTGGCTCCATTGCCAGGTGCTGCTCCCATCGCGCTACAACGATGCCCAATTTCACCACCTGAAAACCCCCAGCCAACAACCGGCGGCCGTGTGCTGCCCTCTCACGGGCTGCAAACAGCAGAGCAGCAACACCTCTGCTCGCCGAGACCCAGCAGCCAGAGAGGCAATAAAGCGTACGGAGGGTTTGGAGTGTCCCTGTCATCATCAGCTGGATTTATGGCGTGCCGCAGTGACTGCGCAGCCACAGCCGGTGCTTTAGCAGCTCTGCCCCGTGCCTGGCTTTCCATAAGAGGGTACAGGGCTCACAAAGTGTTGGGTGATGCCGAAATACCAACCAGCTCACAAGCGCGCAGTCCTCGGTGCTCCAGGTCCACTCGTCTCCGCTCCATCATAACTAAGCGGTCTCATTTGCTCCAGGAACTTCCACCCTTGCTGTCGAAGGCCTGGGGGAGTAAAGAGGAGAAGTGGGAGGATTACACCATACCCAATCCAACCTCACGTGCTGGGCTACAACCCCAAAGACTGGACCTCCTGCCTGCCAAGTGATCTAACCTCGGTGCTGGGGGCAGCTCTGGTTTGGCTGGGATTTGGAGCACAGACTCTGGAGAAGAGAAGGTTCCAGGGAGACCCTATAGCCCCTTCCAGTCCGTAAAGGGGCTCCAGAAAAGCTGGGGAGGGACTCTGGATCAGGCAGTGGAGCCATAGGACGAGGGGGAACGGTTTTAAACTGAAAGAGGGGAGATTTAGATTAGCTATTAGGAAGAAATTCTTTAGCCTGGAGGAGGCTGAGGGGAGACCTTATCACTCTCTACAACTACCTGAAAGAAGGTTGTAGTGAGATGGGCGCTGGTCTCTTCTCCCAAGTAACAAGCAATAGGACAAGAGGAAATGGCCTCAAGTTGCACCAGGGGAGGTTTAGGCTGGGCATTAGGAAAAAAAATTTTCACTGAAAGAGTTATCAAACATGGGAAGTCTGCCCAGGGAGGTGGTTGAGTCACCATCCCTAGATGTGTTTAAAAGTCACGTAGATGTACTTAGAGACGTGGTTTAGCAGCAGACCTGGTAGAATAGGGTCAATGGTTGGACTAGGCGATCTTAAATGTCTTTTGCAATCTATATGATTCTATGATACTCTGAGGGTGGTGAGACACTGGCCCAGGCTGCCCAGAGAAGCTGTGGCTGCCCCATCCCTGGAGGTGTTCAAGGCCAGGTTGGACGGGGCTTGGAGCAACCAGGTCTAGTGGGAGGTGTCCCTGCAGGGGGTTGGAACGAGATGGGCTTTGGGGTCCCTTCCAACCTAAAACATTCTGTGATTCTGTGATTCCGCCCTGTTGGGTGGAAGGGAGCAGGGATTACGGCCTCTCACAAACCTCCTCATCCCAGTAAACCACACTGAGCCTTTGACCTTCTGCTGACATTGCCAACAAGCGTCCGACCTTGTAAACCCTGTGCCAGCACCGGCAGCCGTGTCTGAGCCGCATACTCCTCACAGAGAGCTGAAAAACTTCCACACAGCTTATTCCAGCGCCCCCAGCCCCTGCGAGAAAACCTTGAAGAAATGACCAAAGGGCTTTTAAAACACCACAGTGGCAGGAATGTTAGCCCTTTACTACACCAAATTATTTGGGATACGCAATGAGTTTCCACAATATTCATGCAGACCACAGTCCCGTGTACTACTATACGAATTAATTGATTCCTTTCTTCATTTAAACGCCTCAGGATTTTTTTTAAGGCAATCCCATGATGCATGGGGGCCTGGGTTGTCAGCTTGGAGTGCTAAAATGAATTCAACCCCCCGCCTCAGAAAACACAAGGATCGTTTAATCAGGAAATTTGCGGTTTGTTGTATTTGTCCCCTCACGCATGAAACTTTGGAGTACGCAACAGACCCCATTTTCTTGCCCCATTCAAGAAGCCTCTCCAAGAACGGCGGCACTAATGGAGTCCCCAACGCTGGACCCCCTGCCCCTCTCCAGGGGCCAGGTTTGCAGCCTGCCCGGCTGGTTTTCCATCCCTGTTAAGACACAGACCTTCTCCAGAGGTGGACATCTCCTCCCTGCCTCACCACCCCGCTTCCCCGCCGCTCCTGCCCCAGGGCAACTCTCCTCTCCCCCAACCCTCTTCCCCCTCCTCACACCCGCCTCCATCTTGGCCGCCCCGCCCGCGCCGTTGGCGCTCCTCCTGCCGACAGGGGGCGCTGCCGCCGGCCGGGGGCGCCCGTGGCGGCGGGGACGCCGCTCTCTCCGCCCGCCGGGCGCCGCGGAGGAGGCGGCGGGGCAGCGCGGCGGCGGAGCGGGCCGCGGGCTCGGCGTGAGGCGGCGCCGGCGGCGGCAGCGGCGGGGCCGAGCCGAGCCGGGAGGCGAAAGCCGCGGCCCCGCTGAGCCCGCCGCGCGGCCTGCGGGAGCAGCATGGCAGCCAGCCTGTGGATGGGGGACGTGAGTGTCCGGCCGGGACCCGCGCGGGGCTTTGTGAGGCGGGCAGCGGGGCGGCCTGGCCGGCGGGAGGGCAGTGGGACGGTCGGCCCCGGGGCGGCCGCGGGCTGGGGCGCACTGACTGACTGACTGACTGACACTCTCACACCGACTGACTGACCGACCGACACGCTCACACTGACTGACACGCTCACACTGACACCCTCACACTGACTGACTGACTGACACTCTCACACAGACTGACTGACACCCTCACACCGACCGACCAACCGACCCCCTCACACTGACTGACTGACACCCTCACGCTGACTGACTGACTGAAACCCTCACACCGACCGACTGACCCCCTCACACTGACTGACTGACTGACTCCCTCACACTGACTGACACTCTCACACCGACTGACTGACACCCTCACACTGACTGACTGACTCCCTCACACTGACTGACACTCTCACACTGACTGACTGACACCCTCACACTGATTGACTGACTGACACCCCACACTGACTGACCCCCTCACACTGACTGACTGACACCCTCAGACTGATTGACTGACTGACACCCCACACTGACTGACCCCCTCACACTGACTGACTGACACCCTCAGACTGATTGACTGACTGACACCCCACACTGACTGACACCCTCACACTGATTGACTGACTGACACCCCACACTGACTGACACCCTCACACTGATTGACTGACACCCTCACAGCGACTGACACCCTCGCACGACACCCTCAGGCACTGACACAGCCTCACGGACCCTCACACACTGACACATACATAAACTCCCGAGCTGACTGACACTCACACACACACTCGCTCCTGTGCATGCTGGCAGGCTCAGGCAGGCTGACACACACACTCATGCAGGCTGACACACACACTCACAACACACTGACACACAAACACACCCTCAGAGACACTATCCCCAGCCTGGCAGGGACGTTTGTGTGCAGTTACACACTCACAGACACAGTTAGACACACACCCACAGCCAGGGTCCCAGGCACACTGGTGGCACTTACACCAGTGTCCCGTGCTGCCTGTGCTCACACTGATGGGCAGATATGCCCATGGGCACTGTCATGTTCTCACACTTTCATCCTCATGCTCTATTAGGCGCTTACACACTTGCTCGCATGCTCACTTGCTTGCATGCTTCTAGGGTTTATACGCTGGTTTATATGCTCACGTGCTTATAGGCACTTACATGGTCATGGTCATACGCTCTAAGGCACTTACACACTCACACGCTCGCACTCAGGCTTGTGCTGCTCGGCTCACACGCTTGCGCTCACAGTTTTAGGCAGTTAAGCTTACTTGCAGTCACGTGCCTGTATGCTCCTATCTGAGAGTACCCCTCACTGCCTGCCCCACACGTGCACACCTGCATGTGCACTCGCACGCTTACAAGGATTTGTACTCTCCTACATGCACACACGCTCATAAGCACTTATACACCCTGGTGTTTCCCTCGTTCCTGCCTGCGTGTGCACCTGGCAGCACACTCACACCCACAGATGCTTCTTCGCCCTAGGATCTCTTGCTGCCTGCTCACATGCACCCCTTAGGCACATTCACACAGTGACACGCACCCCACAGTGCCCCTTGTTACCTGCCTTTCACGCACACTGCATACACCCTCATACTTGTGTACCTGTGTCCCTCACCGCTTGCCACTGTACACACACACCTCCATACACGCTTACGTAGGCGTACTCACACCCCACGTATTGTAGTGCTTTCCCACCCACACACACACCTGTAGGTATGTGCTCACATTGTGTTATAGTGTCTGCACTGTCTGCCACGTTTACAGTCACATAGACAATGCCACCACTGTATCATAGTGTCCTTGCTGCCTGCCACGTGCTTTTATACACCTGCATACACATATAGACATGCATATGTAGTTACACCAGCATATCACAGTTTCCATGTTGCCTGTTACTTGCATGCACGTCTTTCTCCAGCCCCTTTCTTACAGACTCACACCAGCACATTGCGTAGTCCTGCTTGCACACACTCGTGCACCCTGTAGCCTTCCTCAGTCTCTCTCACGTGTGTGTGTACACACAACCCAGCACATCGCTGAGGATCCCACTGGATGCTTCTCTTACACACACACACCCCCACATACCAAGTTTGCCATTGCATTGCACACATACACTGACGCATCAGGGAGTCTTCCACTGCCTGCCACTCATGCAAGCAGACTCCATGGAATCTGCTGTCTCTTTCTTTTACCCACACAAAGGGTTATCTACCACCTCTCCACCATAAGGCCATCTTCTTTCTTAGTCACCTCTCTCACAAGCAGGCCACGGCTCTTTGAAACTCACAGTACATATCCAAGCAACAGTCACCTGTTGCCTTTATGAGTCTGGCTTTCCTTTGCACGCACACCACAGGATCACTCTCTGCATGGCATGTCTGTACAGAGTAGTGCTGCCTCCTGCTTCTGGCACATGTAACGGAGTCCTTTTGGCTTTACACTCACGCCTCCGCCGGGCATCTGCCACCTTTTGCACATGCGAGTGCAATATGGTCACCCACTACCAGACACTGCACAAGTCTGCACCTTCTGTTGCGCACACAAGTGACGGAACCACCTGGTACCTGACAGACACAGGAATACACTCGAGGGCTGTCAGTTACCACGAGGCCATCTGTCATACTCATGCAGGTATATATACTTATATGGAGCTAGATATGTTTCCCCTACACCCCAGCCCTCTGTTACCTGTCACATGCAGTGCTCCCCATCCGTATGCGTATTGAACAAAACCTGAATTTCAGTTAGTTCCCTCCTCCACTGTCTATTACAGAGATGCATCCTTTTCCCTCTGCCCCTTCATCATATATTTGGTCCAAATTGTAGTGCCATTTCATAATTTTCAGTCACTTATACCATACAGACACCTGCTGTCCAGCGCGTTCACTCACACAGTACCACTGCCCTGCACTTCACACACACTCTGACATGCACAGTGCCACCCTCTCACCTATGACATAAACATGGTCAGTGCACCCACGTGCAGTACAAAGCACAGACCTACTGCAGGACGCGATTAGAGGTCTCCCCTCCAAGTGCTGACCTGTGTCTCTCCATGGTTATGCGAGGTAGACACGGCTCTGCAAACCCCTACGCTGGCTCGATGGGGGCTGTGTTATGCGATGCATGCCACCCGTTCATCGTAGCACCCTGGGCTGCGCCGCGCCTGTGTACTGGTAGCGCTGGCATACAGAGAAGGAGCCTGCCATCTCCTTATGCCCTGCTCCGTGTAGTGAACGCTCAGTTTGTTGCTGTATGTTTCTGAGTGGCTTTTGTCCTTCTGTGAAAGCTCCCTGTTCTCTGAAATTCATGCTGTCTCTTGGGTTCCACTTTGCAGACTGTTGAGCCTGGTTCATGCATGCCTGCTGGTTTTGAGTGGCATCGACCCTCTTAAATGAGTCTTCTTTTTGAAGTGTAAGGGTAAAATACTTCTCAATAATGTTTTAACTGCTTAGGGTGACATTGACACATATATTCTCCTTTTTGTAGATGCCTTGGTCTAACTTTTTTTTCTTTTGCTTTTATAGCTGGAGCCATATATGGATGAAAACTTTGTTTCAAGAGCCTTTGCCACCATGGGAGAACTTGTACTGAGTGTAAAAATCATTCGAAACAGGTTGACAGGGTAACTGTTTATGCTTGTTCTCAGTTTGTTCTACCAGTGCATTTGGATTGAACCCTTTGCCCTCTGCCCGTCACTGTGGTCCTGTCCATATTCCAGTGATTTTCCCATTGAGCTTTTCACCATTGCTGCCAACAATATGGGTATATTGATGATAGCAATGGAGAGGACGATTGCTGGCTCTTCGACCCCTCCATCAACAAACCAAGGTTTGACCCTTATCCTGCAGTGCGTCAGCACTCATTCAGAGTGGCATATGTGTGCCATACGGTCCCTCTGGGAATTACACCTCCTGGACTGAAGGCTTCAGTGACTAGTCTGTGTCAATCGTTGCACTAGTGCGGTTACGTGATGCTGGTAGAGTTGGGAAGTCTGACTTAAAAAGAGCAATAGGAGAACCTTGTATTTTCGTTTGGAATAAAATGAGTGACTGTATGCAGAATAAAGTAGTTTCACATTCTTGTAAACGTTGTAATTTCAGTTTTCAATTGTTTAAACTTGGGTGGGAAAATTTATTGTCAATGAAAGTAGGAAGTGAACTAATTGTGAGCAAAACTTTTCTATGTGCTTGTGTTGACATTTACTGGTAAGTAGGGGCTATCACTTTACTTGAGATCCAAGATTACTTTGGTAGCTTCTTTTCGATAGCTAATGTTTATACTTTGAAAAAGAAATTGTTCTAAGTATTACAGCTATAGCAAATTTCCTACGAGTTATCTAAAAATATAATATTCCTTCTCAGATGTGTTTTAAATCTGAAATCTTTCTCTCTCCTCTCCTGTGTTGTACGTTCAGAATTCCAGCAGGCTATTGCTTTGTAGAATTTGCAGATCTAGCTACTGCAGAGAAATGTTTACACAAAATCAATGGAAAACCGCTTCCTGGTGCTACACCGGTAAGTAAATGAAATCAGCCAGTTGGGAAGCAAAACTGGGAAGGAATAGATAGTGTAGAATCTGTATTTTGAATGATTACAGACAAGTTCATAGTTAGCAAACTGGGATTCTTCTTTTCTTTAGAGTTAAATTAATGAGCATAAAACTATTAATGTTCTTGCTCAGAAAAATGTTGGAAAAAATACTGATTTCTGTGTGAACGTCTGGATAAAATTCACGTGTAGAAATGTTGTATTTCTGAGCCTTTCTACTACAACCAAAGTTGGACTAATAAGACGCCAGAGAAGAACAAGGGAAAAATAGGTGGAGTGTACCTACAACAGTCCTTCTGTCTCTCTCTGTTTGTCATTCCATATTAATTTGTTGCAGTGTATATGTTGTTATATATACATAAGATGAACTTGCAAGTTCACACTGAGTTTTGAGTAACTTTGATTTGCAAGACTAACATGACTTTTAAGCCTTGCGTTATTCTTGGCACTTAGCAAACAAAAGTTATTCAAACTTATTTACAGTGGAGCAAGAGCTAGTCCATTGTATAATTGCAATACATAACAAATGTCTTGGATATATAAAAGCTAGGTAGTTCGGAAGAGAGGAGGAATCATAGTCACAGAGGCTAATTTTAGGATGTTGACTCGAATGCGTAGTAGATTAACATGGGACGGCTGACACAGCTGTCCGTTGTACCCACAGAAGTTGGCTGCAGTAGCTAGGATGACTGGTTCATAAAGCAGCTCTAGAATCACCTCAGTTACAGTGTGATATAGTAAGGTAAATTGATGCCTATTTCAGTGGAGTTAATACCCTGAGTAGGAAACTGGAAAGTTCAGGTGTTGTGCCTTGAACTATTCGGGCAACCTTCCTTGAGAGGATGGCATCCCCTGTTAACAGGGGTAGATGAGAGGCCTGAGGGTTTCTGTTTCACCTGTCCTGTTTAATATGGCCTTATACGCAAATCACAGCCCCTGATTAAGGGAAGCTAATCTTCCTAGATGCCTTCTATAGTCACTAGAGAGAGAGAGAGCAGCTCTTGCGAGGAGTAGTATAATAATTGAAGTTTGGTTTCAGGAATACCTGCCTTATTATCCACAGTTTAATGCCAAATGCGGTGTTGTGCAGAGGGATGATTTACATAACACATGGAGAGAATTACAGATGTCAGACAGAGATCCAATGTAGGCAGCCTAAATCAGTGCACTCAGCAGGCAACTGTCCAGCTCGTCTCTTGCATTTAGATACTTTTTCTCTTGTTTGCAGAAAACTGAATGCGGCTTGCTCTTTTATTTATTTTTAAATACTGAATCAGCCAAAGGAATAACAGCCATGATGCTGTTGCTGTCTCTGTTTTACGGAATTAGTGTCCCCAGTTCCCATTTGAGTGTAAGTACTCTCAGGTCTCTCATTGATTTTAATCCCAAAATATTGCGATAAAGAGCAAAATCCAAAAAAAGATGAAAGTGCTTCACAGTGGAACCTAAATTTTGTATTAGCTTGTAAATAGTCCGCAGAAAGAGTTGTGTACCACTGTGCACCAGTGAATGCAAGCATGCAAGGAGCATGATTATAGCCTAGAGTTAAGTCTTTGCTCTATTTCCCAAGAATTATTTACACTATCTTTGAGGGAAGAAGGTACATCAGACAAGGTGCAGGGGCACACTAGGCCCTCCGCTGTGCTAAACAAACGTCCTGATCTCTACGTTATGGACTGACAGTAGGTTTGCTTTCTTTGGCCAAATTCCCCTTGAGTTCTTGCTGTGCCACTGTGTAGTGCAGAGGGATATCTGCTTTGGATGCCTGTTAGGAGATAGAAGAGTGGTTTTGAAGTCCCTCAAGCTGATGAGGGAATCCAACTTAGGTCTTCCACTCTCTGGGTGAGTTGGGACACCAGTGTTCTTGTAAAGGAGTGCAATCCTTTGCTTCTTCCTCTGTCAGACGCGTTTCAGAAGAAAATAGCAATTACCATTGCACTCTGCGGTGACCCTGCTTGGGTCGTTGTGTTTTAAGCATCATATAAGAATGCCCATTGGATTGAGACCCTTGGGATTTTGAGGCAGAAGACCCGCCGCTCCTTAGGTCTTGGTCTAGACTTAAATGCGAGTTGGGTGCAAGTTGCTGAATGCTGGCAGGATGGGGGTGGTGAGTTCCAGATGTGCCAGTGGGCACAAATCTAGGCTGCTGGGAAACTTGTTTAAAAAGAAAATCAGGTGCAAAGTTTAGGGATGCCTCCGGTGCCCAGTGACAGGTAAGGCTTTCAAAAAAACCTTAATTTGGGATCTTACTAAATGAGCACGTCATCCAGAGCAAAGTGTTTCGCCATACTTCCTGACTCAAGGATTGATTCCATTTTCCGATGTTGCAGATTCTGGTCTTCCAGTATTCTTGTAAATCACAAATGTCCAACAGTCTGTGCTGTCATTTCTTTTTAAGACCTTATAATTATAAGTCATTTCATATTTGTTGTTAGTACCTCTGTTTTCCTGTCTTCCTTAAAGTATAAAAAATCTGATGCAATGTAATGTTCACCTTGCTTTCACTAGCTTTATAAACTGTTGATATAAAGATAGGCCAAACCTCTCAGTGCAGGTTCTTTACTGATTTTCATTATTATAGCTGTATTGACGTCAAATAAAAATGTCGTCCTTGATACCTTAACTGGCTGGCCTGACGGCATTGAACACCTGTCAACATTTAGAAAGTTATGTATAATACGCTTATTGTATTTTTTCCTAATTGTTTGGATTCATTTTTGCCTTGTTTCAGGCAAAGCGATTTAAATTGAATTATGCAACGTATGGAAAACAGCCCGATAACAGGTAAACACTCAATATTCAAATATTAGTTTTGCCTGCTTAATGTCTCTTTACCAATTGCCTTGCAAAGAGTATTCAAAATACGTAAATCCACAAGTTCATCATTGCAGATGAGATGTACAGTGAGCAAATTTGGATAGGAGAGCATTCTTGAGATGCGTACAACTAATATTTATACCATTTTGTCTAGCAGTGCCAGATAACTAAATCCCATAATTAAAAACGTAGATTACATTAAACTGCCTTGGCACACACTGTAGATATTTGTGATGCTGTAGCATGTTAGCACTTTCTGTGTATCTGCGGATGCATCCCATCATAATACTATATAATGCCATGAATGTGTTTAGCATCTGAAGATAAATGCAGTGGTTTCACACCACCTGGCTTAACTGGCCAGAGTCCCACAACAGTCAGCAAAGAGAGAAAGAGGTGCTCGGAATTGCCCTCCGGAGGAACCTATGTTTCTCTGTTGACAGGGGAAAGTGCGTAAGGAGGCACCCAGGCTGAATTAGGCTCCTGATGTTGGGTGGTGTGAGTACTTTTCATAGCGCCTACCCAGAAACGCTTACACAGTTGAAGTAGTAATAACACAAGGAGGTGTTCAGGCAGGTGTGTACGAGGGTGAAAGCAACAGAGTCCTGCAAATTTATTAGTGTAGTATTAGTCATATCTTGGCAATTATATTTTTATTTTAGATGATTATTTATGAACCTTTTAGAAAAAAAAAAAAACAACCCAACTTTTTAGATTAGAATCAAGATGGGGCCAAGAATGAGATTGATGTCTGATAACTAATTCTTATGGTTCCATTTGCTCTGGAAATACAGATGAGTAACGTAGTCTTTCTGATTCCAGCAACTTGCCCGTGAGTCTTTGGCAGAGGGAGGATGACTTAGACTGCCTGTCAGTTTTATGCTTTGCCTTTTGTGTGGCACAGAGATTTGTCAGGAGTGTCTTTTAAGACATTTCAACTTTCTAGCATCAAAGTATCTTAATTCATGTATTATAATTTAAGATCAATATATTGGAAATAGCAAATCTATAAATGAAACATTAATGTTTTCTTGCCATATTAGAAATCCAGAGATAATCCTGTGAGAACTAAAAAATGAAATTATTTTTAAATAAAAAGCAGTATTGAATAGATTAGTTGTGCTGCTTGAATTAACTTGAAAAAGCAGTGTCAGTAAAAATTTTAGTCACCTAAGTAACTTAACTGGCGACACTTTAAAGTATCCATTAAATGGCCCTTTAATGTCACTTTTCTCTGAAGTCAAATGTTTAGGCTAAATGTTAGCTGTCACTCAGCACGCCTCTTTCTTTTGTATCATTGTACTTAAGAAGTTTTCTTTTGATTTCTTTAGTCCAGAATATTCACTTTTTGTGGGAGACCTGACTCCTGATGTGGATGATGGCATGTTGTATGAATTTTTTGTTAAAGTTTATCCATCATGTAGAGGTGGAAAAGTTGTTTTGGACCAGGCAGGAGTATCCAAGTAAGTCATCTTTTATTCATTGTTTTCTTTCACTTCACATGCAACATCAGGAAAGATATAATGTGGCAAGGGAAAAAGAATAGTTCTATGAGCTTAGATTTTCTTAATCTTAAAATACATGTTCTTGAACATGCGGTATACAGTATTCTTGGGTCTTGATAGTCACCACAGCGTATTGTCACTCCTCTGTCAGTATGATGCCCTTTGTGTGTTGGCAGTATGTTACGGCACTTCTGAAAATGCTGAAAAATGTCTAAGTAGTCTTGAAACACTGTCTTTCTGGACTCAGACAGAATTGTGCTTTCACAGTCTTTAGGCTATTGAGTGTATATTCCTGTGAAAGCTTTACAGGTTTTTGTTTCAAATAGGGTAGGGCAAACAAAGCTATGATTCATTGTCAGGTACTTAGTAGCTGCCTTGTTCATCTTTACTGGAAATGTTTTGCCGAAAAAAGATGTCAAAAAGTCAGGTTTCTTAACATGACTAAAACATTTTCTAAATAGCAGAAAATGAAACTGTATTTTCGTAGAAGAGGGACCACTTGGTGAGCATCCTTGTTTTCAAAACAGAACATGGCTTCAATGAAACACAATATTCTGATATAATACCTATGAGAATGTTGTGATAAGACTTAGAATAAGAAGACTTAGCTCTCCCCTCTTTCTCACATAAGGTTTATCAGTCTTAGACGTGTTGGTTTGAAGGAACCTCTGGAGATCTCTGGTCCAACTTCCCACTCTGAGCAGGACTGCTGCCAACACTAGATCAGGTCAGCCATGAATTGTGTAGCCTGGAAAACCTCCCAGGATGGAGATAATACAACCTGTCTGGGCAGCCTGTTCCAGGGCTGCACTGCCTCCCTAGTAACGAAGTTCTTCTTCGTGTGCAACCTGAACCTCTTGCAGAGCTGCTCAGTCACTCTCTGGCTGTTAAGTCACTCTCATGCTCCTACTGCCACCTCACCTGAGACCGACGCTGCCAGAGTGGGCTCCGGGTGCCGCCTCCTCCTCAGAGGTGTAAACGCCGCAGTTCTTGTTTTGCTGCACCTGCTTCAATCTCTGCCTGCGAAATATGTGTTGGATGATGGAGGTTGGGCCATTAGGGAACTGTTAGGCTTTGGGAACTCTTCCTAAGCGCAGACCTCAGGGAAGGGGAATCTGTGGTAGCTTGGGAAGTGGGGAAGGAGCAAGGACTTACAGGCCTGTTGCTGGGAAGAGCACAGCCATCTCCCCTAGCAGTGCCAGGGTGTTGCTGCCAGGGGCTTTGTTGTGACTTGTGCGGTTACTCAAAGCTGAGGCAACTGCAAGTGTTAGTGTGATGTGAGAGAGGAACTTGGGACTTGTGGACGTGCCTGGTGAAGCCCTGGCCCTTCCAGCCAGGGCTGGTAGATCAGGAAGGCCTCCTCCCAGCACCTCTTGTCCAGGCAAGAGAGGAGCTTGGAGCCTGATGCCATAGTGCTGTGCCAGCTTCTTTACTTTCTGCTGAGGGTGCAGGCTGGGGGGCTTCTAACTGCAGGGACAGGACAGAATGTCTGCCAGGGAAGTCCTGGCCATGAAGAAATGACTTCTTGGTGGCTTTTCTTCTGTACTAAAATCTGGTTTAGCCATTGATGTGAAAAACCTAAGTGTCTGGAAAAGTTGGAAGAATCACTGTCTCACTTGCTGAAACCAACATCTATTCCTATACACTACATGCCACTCTTTATCTGTCCATCTCTATTTTGGAACTGCCACTATTCCCAGTTTCACTTACACACTCCTGGTCCCATCCAAAAGGCTGCAGGAGTCTTTGTAGCACCTTAGAAACTTACACGCTTTTGTGTGCAAACACCTAAAACTGACTTAAACTGACTTAAAGGTTGACGTGCACTGGTTTAATTTGCCACAGTCTTTTCGCAGAGGGCAAGTTAAACAAGACTTGTGTACCCATGGAGAGTTTTGCTTTTGCTTAATTATCCAGCTTGTATATAGAGAAGCCTGAGCTTTGATTTGGTCTTCTGTATGTGAGGAGCACACGTACATACGTGCATATGTGTATAAAAAAGTATATTCGGACTTGTGTGTATAGCTTGCTATGCAAGATACTGCATTTTATGGGGCACCAACTGCTCTGTAATAGCTTCCAGTGTGGACCTACTACGAGTAATAGGTGATACCACTTTCAAAATAGCATGTTACTTGGTGTTTAAGAGTTCCCACAGAATAGATAATATGCTGTAAATTTACACCCTTGCTTACGGCCTGTTCTTTTCCCCAGGTAGACAAGCCCTTTCCCTCCCAAACTCCTTCCTTTGCCTAGATGGATTCCTCTTCCCCTCCCACACCTAAGTCTTTGATCTTTCTGCTGCGTGAGGCAGCCCATCCCATCTTGGGATCCTGGCACTGCCCTCTTGGATGCTGTTGCATTGCTTCTGACTCACTACAGCATCAGAATCTCACGCAAGGGACCTTTGGGGTTAGAGGGGAATTACTGTTTTCTCTCTGGCTGACTGCTAGCACCGCAGTGAAGGATTGCTGCAGAGTTGAGCGGCTGCTGGCTGTGTGCTATCCCTCTTCAAGTTGTGCTGTCAGAGCAAGTTTTAGCAACTTGACATTAAAAGCTTATTTTCAGGTCCGCTGTTGAGAATGCTGGTGGGACCATGCGGTTCTTAGGAATGACAGAAAGCCTATTTGAATATTTTCCTGCTGAAAAAAGGACTTGATTGGAAAATGTATCTTGGTCAATCCTACAGAAAAGCAATGTTTTCCTTCATAGTGGGGCAGTTTTCGATATAAACAGTGCCTATGTCTCGTCAATCCTGTGCTGACTTGCAACTGTTTAGATTATCTGTATCCTCCCAGTATAGATCTAAGGCTTTGCTACTGTCTGTTCATGCATTTCAAAGTCTCATGTCAGCTCACTTCCAATTCCCTAGGATCCACTGGCACAAGAATTACTTTACTTTTGTGAAGCCCTTCTAAGTACGGATGAAGCCCAGACTTAGGGCTTCAAGCATTTTGCAAGTAATACAAGGCAACTGGAATCATTGAATCTCTACTAAAAGCAGGGACAGCCCTAGCAAAAGTGTTTCACTTGCTGTGTTTTTCAAAACCAATTTTTACTTCACTGTAAATATTTAAAAAAAAAAAAAAAGAGTGGTATGGCTTTTTTGGTTTTGTTTTATATGAGTTATTCTGTATCTCTGCAGAGGTTACGGGTTCGTGAAATTCACGGATGAACTGGAACAGAAAAGAGCGCTGACAGAGTGTCAAGGAGCTGTGGGGTTGGGCTCTAAACCTGTACGCTTGAGTGTGGCTATACCAAAAGCGTGAGTATAAGAGCAGCCAGACGTTTATATAAGAGCACCGTGATATGAAATCATGTGTGTTTTTACATGTCTTTTAGTGGTTTGGGTACATTTCCTGGATGTTTCCATCACAAAGTGAAGGAATACCCACAAATATAGTAAAGTAGCTAGAGTATCAGCATACACAGGAATTCAAAAAAATTATAACATTGGATCAAGACTAAGCATTTTACACTGTTTTTATTTGTATATGTTATTAAACACACATACATGTACACACACTGTATTTAAATATGATTATTTTTAAAATGTATGTTCATTTGCATTAAATTGAAATAGTCTAAATCTGCTTATTGATTTCTGGATAGCAAAGCTCAATTACCTTGCTAATTCTATTATAATGTCTACTAAATATAAGTCTTTTGGGGCAGGGATTAACTTTTTTTTCTGTGTTTGTTCAGAACCTGATACAATGAGATCCTGGTCTGACTTGGGGCTCGTAGCACTAGGGTAATACGAATAATAGTAATTGCTCCCTATTTAAATAATATTTAGATTTTCAGTGACCTCAGAAGTCTTGGGGGGATAAGGAAGAGAAAAGCAGAAAAAGGGGTTGTATTGTGGTGAGAAGATTGATGTTTCCCTCTTCCTACTTCTCACTAATTTCATCATTAGACATAGCTTGACGTGTGACATATTTTCATTTTCAAACAATATTTGTCATCTCATTATTTCAGACCTTGATAATCAGGTGTCATTCCCAGTTCCTTGAGAATGTGAATTTTAGTCAGCTCACAGGCTATTTAAGTTCATTTTTTTAATTACTTTCTACTTCATGAGCTCTTCCAACTCTGTGCATTGAAGATCACCCAGTTCAGTGGGAATGGGGACAACCAGTCATTGCTTAGGCTTCTATACAATAGAGGCAGAAAGGAGAGGGTTTTGTCCATTCTTACTAAAGAAAACCCCAGTTCTTTTGCAAGGCTCTCAGTCTTTAACTCTTCATGTAAAGCAAGACTTGGTACCTTGTCTCGGGAAGCTGCAGAGTAGTTAACTTCATCCTATTTCTCAGAAGGAAAAAGGAACCCAAGAATCTGCATCATGGTTCAGGATTGTTCTAAACTGAGGCTCATAGTCCTGAACTCTGCCCTTCCCAAAGCCAGGAAGTGATTCTAAATTAACTCATAAAGAAAGAAAGCAATGTTTGTTAATGAAGATGAATATGAATACAGGAAAGGGCATTAAATTTAAACCACTTCTTTCTTTCTGCGAATGTATGCAAATGATAAATACTGCTGCAGTAAATAGTGAATATAAAGACTGAAATTTGCATGTTAGACTAAGCCTTTTCTATGTACCATATTGTATCTTTAAGCTATTTTGCTGCTTTTTTTCATAATTGTTCTGCATTAATTGCAACTTATTCCTGCTTTATTTTTTTAAGTAATCGTGTGAAACCAATGGAGTACAATCAGATGTACAACTATAATTATAACCAATATTACCAACAATATCACAACTACTATGCCCAATGGGGCTACGACCAGAACACAGGCAGTTACAGCTACAGCTATCCCCAGTATGGATACACGCAGAGCACAATGCAGGTAGGACAGCGCGACATCCTCGCGCTTCAGTGATCTGTCAGCACAGAAACACGAGGTGGCTTACAGAACAGTGACGGGCACATTTTATTTTCAGGCTCTGGGGTCTTACTGTAGCTACTTGATGAGGAAGCAAAACTGTTTAGCAGACCCTAGTGTGTACTGTTGCCTCGTGTGGGGAAAATTGCTGGGACCAGAGGGGTAAAAAGGTCTGGAAGACACAAAGGGTCTCTTAATACAGTTGTCATGATAGAAAGGTTCTCTCGGTACGGGCAGTTGGACAGACAGTGCGAAGAGTGCCTTCTGGGATCCTTCGTAAGCTTTGTTTTAGAGGATGGAACAGATCAGGACGGCCACCCAACTTCAGCACAGGAATTTGAAGAACTGCTGCCTTTGTTAGAAATTTAGTGTGGGATCTTTTCTGTGGAGTCTGTTGGGAGTGGAACATGGGGCTTATGTGTGAAGAATTCCATTGTAATCAGTCAGATATAAGTGCCAATATATGACAGTAGTAATCAACAGGTGATGTTCATAAAAGAAAAGATAAATATCTGCTGTCCTAAGGTGGTTTTTTTCCTTGCAGACATATGAAGAAGTTGGTGAGGATGCATTGGAAGGTACGTTTCTTAAATTCAATATTGAAGTTGCCTGTTTGTTCTGCACTGATTAGAGATAGTCTTTCTCAAATTGGCCCTCAATTTCAATGCATAATATACCTTTATCTTTGAGTAGATCTGAGGTCTGAGAAAATTTGTGAGTCACTATCACCTAGCACAATTGCAGTCTTATTTTACAGTTCCTGTTCCTAGTCTGAACCTTGTCAAGACTGAAACTAATTGACTTCACTAGCGTTGAGATTTTTAATCTTCTATAGTACTCATACTTTTATCCTTTTTTTAAGTATTTTTTCTGGTATGCTACAAAAACAATGTAGATATTCTGTTTTTCCGTAAAATCTGGAATTTAGAGCCCAGGATACTTCACTGTGCTTTTAGTTTAAAAAAGAAATAATATCAGTTAGCACACTGATAAAATATTTGCTTTAGCAGTCATTGCTTGAAATGGGCTACTAAAACATGTTGGTGTTTTAGATGTACATACAAGCAGTTTTCATTTATTGATGCAAGGAAAACATCATTTCATACTAGCCGTTCCGAATTTCTGTCTTCAGTGGAACATATATTATGTAGTATATCTTATTCTTCTCTTTAAAAAATTTAAAAATCAGATGGTAACAGTAAAAAGCCGCTGGATCCTTTACAGGATCCATAGGTATCAGTAATGATGTCAATGAGAAAGCCCTTAATGGCTTTTAAAAGCGTTCCAGAGAGCTTTCCTTTCTCTGAAACTAACACACCAGTACTATAGTTAGAATGTCTCTGGGGTGTCTTTTTCTCATTGATTAAATTAATATGTTGAAATTTGTAGGAAACTGGAATAATGTATTGCCAGTGAATCATTCCTTTTTCTTAATTCTCTTCTCCTCTGATGCGTTACTACATGATGTAGCTAAAAGTGAACATGTTTACAAGCATTTTATTCCTGATTTGTTTTGTACTTTTTCCATTCAGTCAGCTGGTTGCTTTGCACTCTGATAGTCACGTACTAACCCAAGTGATTGTGCTAGTCTGATAACCTGAGCTTTAGATTGTGGGTGTTTTTAGGTGAGCTTTACATCCTACGGGTGGTGTGGGGAATACGAGGAGTCAATTTTTCTGAAATGTTAAGTGTGCACTGGTAGCAGCAGAACTGTACCCGCTGGGTTGCTATCCAGCTCCAAAATGCTTTACAAACATTTATTCCAACTGTAGAATAGGAGACATATTAATAGATAATTCACTGGGTGTCGCTGGCACTTCTTTGGTTACTAACTGTAAAATGCTGCATCCCCAGCAGCGTGGCCAGCAGGGCGAGGGAGGGCATTCTGCCCCTCTGCTCCGCTCTGGTCAGACCCCCCTGCAGTGCTGCCTCCAGCTCTGGGGACACCAACAGCAGAAGGACATGGACCTGTTGGAGCGGGGCCAGAGGAGGCCACGGAGATGATGCGAGGGCTGAAGCCCCTCTGCTGTGAGGACAGGCTGAGAGTTGGAGTTGTTCAGCCTGGAGAAGAGAAGGCTCTGGGGAGACCTTAGAGCCCCTTCCAGTCCCTAAAGGGGCTCCAGGAAAGCTGGGGAGGGACTCTGGATCAGGGAGTGGAGCCATAGGATGAGGGGTGATGGCTTCAAGCTGAAAGAGGGGAGATTTAGACTAGATATTAGGAAGAAATTCTTGATTGTGAGGGTGGTGAGACACTGACCCAGGTTGCCCAGAGAAGCTGTGGCTGCCCCATCCCTGGAGGTGTTCAAGGCCAGGTTGTTTGGGGCTTTGAGCAACCTGCTCTAGTGGGAGGTGTCCCTGCCCATGGCAGGGGGTTGGAACTAGATGATCTTTAAGGTCCCTTCCAACTCTAACTATTCTGTGATTCTATGATTCTGTGTTCGAGGCTTTGGCAGACGAGCTCTGGTGACTCTTGTTGCAGCAGCGTAAGACGCTACCGTCCCCAGCCATCCACTCTGGCCCTGTAGTGGAGGGAGCAGAACGGAACGTGTGCCTGCGCCTCCGCTCCTCCACTTTGCAGTCCGGTGCCTTAGTGCCAACCCACCTTCTTTGGCAGTTTAAGTGGCTACACTGGGCTGCGAGGTGCAGGTATGCGTTCTCTCTGTCGACTCTGCTATGGGGGCAATCACCACTGGAAAGAGGGACATATTTGGATGTAGTTATTTCTTATCCCATTGCAGAAAGATTTACTAGGGCTAATCCAGTCAGGTTGATGATTGGGCAAGTGCTGGGAATGTTTTGTGACTCCCCCCACATTTCTTTAAGTAAAACTAACGTTTACAGGGTGTGGGTTTTTTCCTAACACTTTTGGCATGTGACCTATTTGTCTATCTGTCTTTCCTCCTTTAGATCCGACGCCACAGTTGGACGTCCATGAAGCAAATAAACAGTTTATGGAACAGAGTGAAGAGCTCTACGATGCCTTGATGGACTGTCATTGGCAGCCTTTGGACACTGTCTCGTCAGAGATTCCAGCCGTGTTATAGCCTCGTTGCTGAGGCACTGTGTCTGTGTGACAAGCTCGCCAGTGCGCTCCGGACTGTTATGCTGCACCAGGATCCTGCAGTAGTGAGGGGTGGCCCTTTCTCCACCCAGGTCTGCTACTCGAAGTACAGGAGGACTGTGGCCTTCCTTGTACGGAATGAGTATCATAGGAGCATCATGGTAACTTTTATTCATGGTGAAAGTTAGAACTGCAACGGTTTTATTCCTTTTGTCTTGAAATGAACTCTTAATACTTCTTGGGAATTGTAATTTATAAACTTTCAACGAGATGGCACAGGGGAAAGACTCTACTCCAACGTACAATAAAAAAGTTGGTCTTTTAAGTAAAATTACCCTTTGCATTTTGGTTCCTGCCCATCTTTCTGTTTTGCTGCCCATTTAACTGTCTTCAGTCTTTTGATCCAACTCTCATGAATGTGTTATTTTAAAAAATCATTGTTGAATACCACTAAAATGTCTCAAAAGCTTTCTAGTGATTGGGTAAGGTTGCTGTAACTTGAGCACGGGAAAGAACCATGTAGATGAAAGCTTATGTTCTGCTTAATCTAAGCTGTGATCTTGAGCTAGCAAGTTTATAGCTCAGTCTTCTCAAGCAATCTACCTGAAGAGCATTTTGGAGAGTAAAGACAGAAAGCGTTGTTATAAAACTACTACAGACCGATGCCTTCTACCTGGTGGTCTCTCGCACGTTTGGCTTGCCTCTCCACCTAATTCCCCATCAGTCAAGCAGTTTAAAACACTTTTACCAGCAACCTTGTCTAAATGTTATTTTGTGTATCATGCCTTTTTTTCATTGTGGACACACCTTGATGGTCTCATTAAGATGTTAAGATTTCATAGCGTCTTCCACTGTCCTGTCAGAATGAACATGGTGAAACCGAAGATCTTGCAGCAAAAACGGGTCAGAGCAATCTAATCGATATATTATGCAACAAATTGTTGCTAACTTGGAAAGCAGTTTTCTACTGGATGTTGTATAAGCTGGATGGACAAGCAATATATTTAAGCTAATATTATGTTGCATTAGAGGTGACAGCGAAAATAATAGCACTTATGTACATGTTATAAGCCCTTTTCAGGCTTTTGTGCCTTAAACTCTTTGAGAAATAGGAACAGATAAACTACCTGTAATAAATGTCTATCCAAGAAATAGTTTGGGTAACTGAAATTGCTACTGCAAAGCGTTTAGTTGCCTCCCTGCCCATGTTGATGCAGAGATTTGCCACAAAATTTAAATACTTTCATAAAGCCTACTTCTGCTACACCTTTGTTTGTGTCCATAATTATGATATCTTTGTCAGTCTGTGGTCTTTTTATCAACAGCAATGGTAAACGCACTGTGAATATGAGGGGATTGGTGACATATACTGGATTTAACAGATTTCTGAACGAGGGGAACTAGAGGACTACTGGACCCCTGCATTCTCATCTGCTGTGATTTTTTTCCACCTGCTGTGCATCTGACTGTGCTGTGGGCTGTTAACAGTGTCCTAACCTTCGGTTACTCTGAATTTAAGGAAATGAATGTTCCCTGCATGTGCTGGTAGTGTTTCAGAGGCAGCGGAGAGGTGGAAGAGAGCAGAGTGCTTTTTTTCTTCTGATGTAGCTGATCAGCGGTGCCGAACGTTCAGATGATGCCCATCTTCTAGAAAAGTGCCTGTTCAATAGAGTAGCATTTCGGAGGTGATGTAAAGAAGGTTTTCTTTATGTTTTGCTGTTAAACGCTTTCTAGATCCTTCTGTTACTGCGCTGCAATGGTGCTACCCTGTATGCCCTTCGTTCTCCTCTTTTGGACCTGCCTTGGCAGAAAGAAAGTTGGTGATGAGCCATCATGAGTGGCATCCCCTAGTTTCTAGGAGAGCTGTGTATATAGAGACCCTCAGGCCCTTACACGGAGAACAATTTGGGAGTAGAGAGGCCAGCAAAGATTATCCGCTGAAGCCTGTTTACTGGTGCTGCAGAGCTTAAAATAGCTCATGCGTTTCCTTGTAGGAGAGAGGTTGACGTGAGGCTTTGGGCCACATTCCTGTGATGTGTGAGCCAGCCTTTTGGGGTTGTTTGTGAGAATCTCAGCCAATGTTCTGTTGAGCTGTTAATCTCTCTGGGCTTTTTTCTGTGTATCACTTATTCATCTTAATGTTCATTTTCAGCTCCCGGCCATTATTGCAGCATCTGAAGCACAGAGGAGACTTTTATGTGGAGCTACAAAACAGCCGGTCACCTGGATTTTGTAGGGTTTGTGTTTTGGAATCCAAGTTAAACAGAGTGTGGGATTTTGTTTCTCATGGATGGCTACAGGAAAAGCCTTGATTAATTACCATTTAGTGTAACACAAGATGAAAGACAAGGACTCCGTGTAGTAAGGTAAATTCTGCTTTTATCTTTATGTGCTAAAGGCAAGAAATCCAGGGCAGATGGTATCAGAGCTCACTGGGATTATGTAATTCTTGAAAATTGCATCAAAATCTGCAATTGAGATTATGAAGTATTCTGCCTTTCAGCATGCGACGTTTAGTAGTAATTACAAAAACGCTCAAACGTTCTTACTGTGTTACTTGATGAAGATGTGATGATCCAATTTAGGTAACTCTTAATTGCAGGGACTCTCGGATTAGGGTTTGTGTTATAGAGACTGAAAAATGTTTAGTCAACTGTGGAGTGGAAAGACGTGGGCGTTACTCCTATTGGGCATGAAGTGGTGATTTTCAAAGCATAAGCTGCAAGGCTGCGGGGTGCCCTGTTGCCATTAACATGTGTTTAATTAAAAGCTTGACAGTAAGCATCAGGGGCGGCCTGTGAGAAATTCTGACCAGCTTCCCATGGGATGAGGAGTTTGAAACCATTTCTTCAGCAAATGTGGGTCTGTACCAGCACAGCCCCGAGTCTGAGTTGGGGGGGTCTGACGGGGGCTGGCGATGATGTTTTCTCTGTGAGTCTGACTAGGGAAAATTCCTGTTACTTGGCCTGTTTTCAGGAGACAGGTTCATATCCCGCACACCAAGAAGTACTGAACACCCTTAGGTATTTCTCTGAATCCCTTTTGAGGAACAGAGATGTTTGACTCTGATCTTTGCGTACTCGGCTTCTCATTACGGGCTTGCTAATCCCCAGCTTCTGCTAAACAAGATCTGAGAGGAATTTTTACCTTCCAGCCTTGCTATCTCCCAGTGTATCTTGTAAAGCATACTGGATACACCAGTTTCTGGATTTAACCTGGGATTTGCTTAGACATGAAATTAATTCAGTGTCAGAATAGGGTATGAATTTTAAATGCAGTAGCTACATTTAGAAACTGATAGAGCTAGTTCAGAAAATGTCACTCTGACAAAGCTCACTTTACCTTTTTGCCTGGTTAGAGCATTTCTTCAGAAAATATCTCCTTTTTTATTTCAGGTTACTACCTTAGCAGTTACTCCCAGTCAAAATGGTTTTACCAAGTGCAGTCAGTTTTGTAAGAAGGGTTTTGGGGGTACTGGTTGGTACACCCACTGTTCTTCTCAGACGGTATGCTGCTTCTCACAGCTGGCTGAGCATGAGCCAGCAGTGTGCCCAGGTGGCCCAGAAGGCCAGCAGCATCCTGGCCTGTATCAGCAATACTGTGGCCAGCAGGACTGGGGCAGTGATCATCCCCCTGTCCTCGGCACTGGTGAGGACCCACCTTGAATAGGGTGTTCAGTTTTGGGCCCCTCACCACAAGAGAGACATTGAGGGGCTGGAGCGTGTCCAGAGAAGGGCAACAAAGCTGGTGAGGGGTCTGGAGCCCAGGTCTTCTGAGCTGAGGGAACTGGGGTTGTTCAGCCTGGAGAAGAGGAGGCTGAGGGGAGACCTTCTCGCTCTCTACAAGTCCCTGAAAGGAGATTGTAGCGAGGGGGGGTCGGTCTCTTCTCCCAAGTAACAGGCGATAGGACAAGAGGAAATGGCCTCAAGTTGCACCAGGGGAGATTTAGGATGGATATGAGGAGAAATTTCTTCACTGAAGGGGTCATCAAGCCTTGGAACAGGCTGCCCAGGGAAGTGGTGGAGTCACCATCCCTGGAGGTATTTAACAGACGGGCAGACGTGGTGCTGAGGGACATGGTTAGTGGTAACTTGGCAGTGTTAGGTTGATGGTTGGACTCGATGATCTTAAAGGTCCCTTCCAATCTAGATGATTCTATGATTCTATTCTGTGATTCTGCTGTAAAACTTCCAGGGGCAAAGCAATGGGAGATAACACAGTTAAGGCGATGTAGATTGAGCTGTCGGTGGCCAGAGCTTGTCTTGTCCCCTCAGCACACAGGATCCCCGAGGAGCCGCAGGTGCAGCAACTCACCTGGATCACTCATTCATACTTGCTTTTCCTTACTGCTGTTTTTTTGCGGAGCGCTTCCCTGCAGGTTGTCTGCTCCCACGTGTCCTGTGGTGGGAATTGCAGCCTTTTCCTGCGTTTTCTCCCGTGTCCTGCGATACGGGAGAGACTGATGGGAGGCTCCCAGCCGTGCTGGGAGGTTTCCTCAGGGCTTCGCTAACCTTATGGTCGAGCACCACAGACATGCAGCGGGATTTTCTCTGCTCCATCTTCTCTCCATCCATCTGGTCGTGATGGGCTGAGGTCTACTGAGCATCCGTTGGTTTTTGGTATTGCTCTTTGGGGATTCTCCCCGTCTAGCATTTGCAAGATTCTCTTCCCAAACACTTGATGTTTTCCAAGGTTGTCTGGATTTTAGGGGTGGGTTGTTTTTGCTGCAATGAGCAAGTTTCTGTCCTGCCCTAGGATTTGATGGGGAGACTTCTAGGTTCACTTTGGAGGAGTCGCTGTGCTGAGGAGAATGCGGGCTGCCCGAGGAACACCTCGTGACTTGGCAGAGCAGCTGCAAGATCCATGGAGGAGGTGGAGGACAGGACCAGCTGCCTGTAACCTGTCCCCGCCGGCTTTGACAAGGGCTGTTTTTAGAAGAGCTTGGTCACGCAAGGTTTGGGGCTCATTTCCAGCCTGACTTACGCTTTACACAGGTGCCAGGCTTATTTTGTTGGTAATCCAGCATGGTGATGGTGGCGTTACCACCCTGAAAGAACAATTCCTGAGCGCTGTGACTTTTTTGATCTGTGAATTTTGCTCAGAACAGATTAAAAACTAACTATTGCTCTCCCTCATCCTTTTTGCACTTTCTCCAGGGCTTGGGGGCAGGGCGCAGGCTCGGTGTTTTAAGATCCAGCTTTTCAACCCCATCTCTCACGGTGGCTGTGGCTTCAGCATCAGCAGCTGCAGAAATTTCAGCGCTCCCTTCCAACCAGTCGGCAGGCGCTCCCATTTTAAATCCTTCCCACTGATTATGGATCATGAGCCAGGAACCTGACGGAGGTATTGTTTTGGCAGGTAAGACTTTTGTTTCCGAGAAACTTCCCTTCCCCGAGGGTGGGCTGTTTTCCCCCTCCCGCCTTCAGAAAGGGAGGAAAGAGTAGGAAAAACGTGGCTGCTGCTTTCACCTTTTGGAAGAGCAACCCCAGAGGTGCCCCTTGCGGGGAGGAGGAGAGAGAAATTACCTTTGTGCCACCCGGGGGTTCGTTTAGGTGGGCTGGGGGTGCAAATTCATGGTGTTGCTGCTTGGGGGTGGGATTTTCCCCTGCCTTCCCTGCTGCTGTCGGAGGAAGGGGTCGCGTTTATGCTTTGGGGAGGGGGATGGCATGGATGGGGTGGCATGGATGGGGTGGCATGGATGGGGTGGCATGGATGCGGGGGGGACTACAACTCCCAGAAGGCTCTGCGGGAAGGCCCGGCCCCCAATAGCCAATCAGCACCCGCGCTGCCGCCCTATAAAAGGCCACCGCGGGGGGGCTCTCAGCCTCTCCCTGTGATGGCGGCCGCGGTGTGGATGGTGGGACGCTGCTCGGGAACAATCCGCCGCCATCCGCCCTCCCCCGAGGCTCTCCCGCCGCTCGGCCCAGCCGCATCGGTGCCCCGCGGGCTCCGCGTCCGGGCGGCGGCGCTTCGATGGGCTGTGAAGGGGCAGCGCGGCCGCGGGAGGGCCTTGCTCTCTCTCTCCCTCCCTCCCAGGCCGGGCCCGGCGTGCGGGGAAGATGCCGGGGCCGCCGCGGGTGAGTGACCGGCCTCCGGTGCTGGGCGGAGGAGCCCTGCAGGCCTGCCCGGCCCTATCGAAGCTGCGTCTGTCTGGATGCAGTGGCAGATGCAGTCAAAAAGGAGCCGAGAACGAAGGTTTTTTCCTCGACGGTCGCCGCTCAGTTTGAGCCTCCGTAACTGTCCGGCAACATTTCAGGAAAATACATGGCCCGAGGAGGGGGGTGGCGAGCGTCGGGGTGTCGCTGGCCACTTGCAGGAGCTGGGCCCTGGCCGT
>VFFE01007516.1:17347-44791 GCA_008921705.1 Burhinus oedicnemus
CCCGGCCCCCTCGCCGCTCCCGGCCCCCTCGCACGCCTGGCCCCGCCCCGCCTGCTCTCGGCCCCGCCCCTCGCTACTGGCCCCGGCCCCGCCCCCCCGTATTTAATACAGTGATGGGGAGCAGGACAGAGGGCTGGAAAGAGAAAAATAAGGCAAGGGAGAAGGCTGAGGAGCAGAGAGAGAAGGAAAAGGCCAGAGAGGTAGGAAAAACAGGGATGATGAGCCCTGCAGAGAGATGGAACAAGAAAATGCAGGGGGGTGAGCAGGACAGAGGAATGGGGAGGGGACAGGGGAAATAAGGGAAGATCAGCGAGGGGATTGTAAACACGCTCAAGTGACTGGCAGCTGAGCTGTCGAAAACACGTATATCACACTGATTGTTGTTTAGTCTTGTGTGCTTGACAAGCAGTACACCTGTACATAGAGAACAGAGGCCTGTGATGGACTTGGCGGCACCTCCCCAAACCCACTCGAGATTCTGGCCCTGCGGTGGGAAAGATCAAAGCCCAGTGGTAAACTGTACCTGCGTGAATCCCTGACATACAGGCAAAAAACAGCAGGTTTGGTAACTCTCCCACAAGGACCGAGCTCCGCGGTGCCTGTGTTCCCGCTTGTGTGCCCAAAAAAAAAAAAAGACATAGCGGCATGTGGAAGAGAGGGGGCCAGGAGAGGGGCAGGGAGGACCTGGGAGGCACAAGAGGGGAGACAGGGCCCCGAGAGCCAGGAACTCACCACAGCTCTTGCTCTCGGTGCTGCCGAGAGAATTGGACAGGTCAGACGCTTCTTTCTCCTTCTCTCCTCCCTTCCTCTTCTGTCACCCCAGTCGCTTGGCTGTCCTCCACCTAAGAGAACACGTGGTGTCTCACAGCTCTTACGAGACAAGACTTCCTAGACACGTAGCCTGGCTCGCTCCTGCACTACGCGGCTGTACTGCACTCTGGGTTACACATACGTTGGCTGTGTACATTGTGGTGTACGTTGGTGTCCTGGTTTGAGCGACACAGGACTAATTTCTTTTCTAATGCTTGGGAAAATTGTACTTTTAGAAGACTCTGGTGTCTGAATTGGTGAAAATATTTACTTTATAGCCAGCCATGGTGTGTGGGTGTCAAGGTCTCAGTGTTTTCGAGCTGGCCGGGTGCAGGGATGAGGAGGAGCGGGACCCGGGCACTCGACCCAAGCTGGCCAACAGGGTTATTTCATACCATGAACGTCACATTCAATATAAATTAGAAAGTTTGCCAAGGAGGGAAGCTCTCCCTTGATGGCGGCGATCCAGAGAACTCCTTGCCCCAGTGCCGGAGCCCTGAGCCCTTCCCTTCCTCCCGAAGCCGTAGCACTCGCAGTGTCTGACATTCACTGTCCACTGCTGGGAGTGCACAGCTTCCTACTGATATAGTTGGCTGAGTATAATCCTTATATATCTTTAGATTGGTATCGGGATCAATAGTGGTTCTTTAGTGTTATTAATGTTAATTATCTAGTCTTATTCTGTTAAATCTGTTTATATTTCAACCCCTGGGTTTCCTGGTTTTCTTCCCGATTCCCCCTTCCTGGGTGGGGAGGGGTCATCGGGTAATAGAATAATTGTCTAAATGACAATAAATTGTTGTGGGTTTCTCAAACCATAACAGTTGGCTGTCTGGCCTGCTGCGGACTACGAAGAGGGACCCTTCCTCACCCAGAGAGGCAGGCTCTCTTTTGCCTGCCGCAGGAGGTAGCTGCTGGCCAGACGGCCTTCCATTTCTTCTGTACCTTCTTCTGGCCTCTCCAGCTTCAGCCGCAGCAGCTCCTGCCCACAGTCAGTAAGTGGTCCACCTGTCCCTTTTCACCCCATGCCACAAGAGCGAGGCCAGGCGTAGACAATCCATGCAAGCCTGATGCAGGTGCAGTCAACAGCATCCTCAGGGGACGAACGGACAACCACACCCTCAGCAAGACCTCTGGGAAAGGGAAGGAAGCAGCAGCGACCATTATTAGTGTAGATCATCCCTGGCTGAAGCCTGTCCTTCTGCAGTGAGGCGGAGAAAGGACAAAAGCGACAGGCTACAGGGCAGAGAGGGAGGAATTGATAAATAGGGACAGGGGACCAGACAGAACACAGTACAGAATGGAAAAAGAAAAGCAGCGGGCTACAGGGAAGAGGGAGGAATTAAAGAACAGGGACTGGGAGCCGGACAGAGAGATGTGGAGGGGGAAAAAAAAAAAAAAAAAGTCATGGGCTACAAGACAGATAGGGAGGAAATAAAAATATTGTCAGGGAACTGGACAGAGATGGAGAAAGACAAACAAATAGCATGGGGATACGGGACACAGTATGTGGAATTAAAACACAGAGAGAGGGAGCCAGACACAGAGAGAGACCGAGGAAAAAATCCAGACAGGCTACGAGGGGCCGAGAGGGAAAATTAAAAACTAGGAACAGGAAGCCAGGCCACAGCTCCTGCTCTTGGTGATGCCTGGAGAAACGTACAATTCGGACGCTTCTGATACAGGGAACTAACTGTCCGCTTTACAATTTCTAAATCGCTTAACAATCCTGTTTGTTTCAAACATTCTTTTGGAACTCACTTACCAAAGACTGGTATCTGTCAAGGACTGGCATTTGTCAAGGACTGGTATGTCAGACAAAGGGAGTGAACAACCTGACCTTGCTGCAAGCAAATTGTATAGATAACAGGAGCTGCTAACAGCATCATTATTGTATGCAAGAAGCGACCATCTGGTTAAAACCAGTCTTGCGGTTTGGAGCCCAGCCAACTCAGCATTCTGGGACAAAGGTGAAAAGTACACGGTGAAGAAGACTACGAGCCTTCCTCCAAAAGACCCCGGCCCACAACCACCGGATGGAAGTGCGCATGCGGCAAGAGGAGGAGACTTACGATAATGAATTCCCAGAAAGAATTATAATAGTCACGTCCACCCTGGAACTGTTTGTAATAACCCCGCCTATGCTAATGCATAAGTGTGTTTAATCCTATGAATATATGTATCTTTATTGTATAAATTTCTGGTAAAATGTGCTGTTGGTGTGCGTGTACTTTGGAGGAGCAATCCCCCACGCACCCGGCGCTGTAATAAAGAATACCTGCTTAACAGTCTCATTGGCTGTTGAGTTCATTTCTTTGAATTACTTCCCTCTCCCTCTTGCTCTCTCTCCCCCTTCCTCTTCTGTAGCCCCAGTTACTTGACTGCCATCTATCTAAAAGAGTACAGCTAGTGTGTTACAGCGCTCTAACCATGAGGGTTCACAGATGCATAGCGTCTCTCTCTCACGCTACGTGGATGTACTGTCCTTTTGGATGCACGTGCAGACCCTGCATTACGTTTGCGATGCGGTCTGCCGAGGACTATTAATTGGGATAGTTCCTCACTCAAAGAAGCAAGGTTTCTCTGTTCACCCCAGGCTGGAACCTTCCAGGACCTTCGGGCCACCATCCTTCTCTGGGGCTCCCGGCAGTCCATCTCTGCAAGTACTCAGGGCGGCAACAGGGCTTTCACCACCGAACGGGGGTATGGGCCAGGCCCTGGCCCGCTCCCAACAGCTCCCACAACCCATGGTGCCGAGCCCCACTGTCCCACTAGGCCAAGGCGGGCAGCAGACACCCCCGAGCCTGTGACCGCCGAAAGGTCTTGCTCGCCACCACGGGTGGTCGTGGCCCTCACCTGCCGCTGCCGTGAAGAAGTGCTCCCTGCGCGCCGCCATGCTGCTCCTCACCACTGCATGCACGGCAGGAGGAGCCGGCGGCTGCTCTGGGGCATGCATGCACAAAGGCCAAGCCGCAGTACGGCAGCGGTCGAGGGCATGCAGTGGTTGGCGCTGCTGCGCATGGGCTAACAGCACCCTCGCCGCTCCCTCTCCCGCCACGCCTACGGGAGACTCTCTCCCCCTGCCCCAGGCAGCAAGGGCTGCGTGTCGGCCCAACACCGTGTCCTTCCCCGCAGGATGAGCCCTGCCTGTAGCAGATAATGCATAGCTACCCTTTCTCTGGCCTCCCTTGACTCTGCAGCTGGAACTATAGGCCCTGCGACAAGAAAGCAAGGACAAAAGACAAGGGAGAAGAAAATGCTGAGGCGGGCAGGGGATGAGGGAGTGGGTGGGGGATGAGGGAGCAGGTGGGGATCTCCCCACACCACTTGGGCCCCCCAGGAAGCTGTAAACGACCCTCCCAGGGTCCTGCTGCATGTCTAGGATGAGCCGAGGATTTTGGCGCTGCTCATGCCTCCCCCACCTGACATTTTGGGAATCCCTTGCCTCCTAGAAGCACTGCAAAGGCTACAGCTCTTGCCGTGGTCTTATGGCCTGCAAACCTGTGTAGCTGCATTTGGCAAAAAGGGCTGTTCAGAGATGACAGTCTTACAAAAGAAGGAAGGGTACACATCAACTACCTCCCTGAATGTCTAGAAAGCCAAAGCCCAACTCGCCACACTCAAGCAGTTATGAAGTCAGAGTCAGGGTCAGGTTTCGATTTCCATGTGGTTTAATAAGTTAACAGGTTCAGCCATTACACAGCAATGGAATTCTTCTTCAACATTTACAAAGGTGCAACAATTTCATTCATTTAGTCCGAAATAAGTAATTTTATTCTTATCTCTTAAATAGCTACACAGTTCCTTCCCCCCCATCCAAACAATCTGGGGTTAAAATAATCCACCCAGAGAGAAGGCATCAAAGTACAAAAGAGCACGCACAAGGAGCACAAGGAGAGGCTCTGATTCAAATTCAGTGTGGGTATTTGGTCCAGTACCTGCATGAGCAAGGAAAGGTGGAGTGGAGCAGTCATGCCCGTAGAAGGAGCTGCGATATCCCAAGTACACAAAGACCTTTTCCAGAAGTTTAACGATCACTGGGATTGTTACTCTACCATGACACTCACCGTGACCTAGGGGAGGGGGGAGGGAAGGAGGGGAGAACAAGGCAAAAGACCCAAAAATACACAAATGCCAGCCACCCAACATTCAAGCATCTCACCAGCTACCCAGAAATGACTTCTCTGTAGGTTTAGCTAACAATGAACCAAGAGAAGTCATTGCAAGAAGGAAGCGACACTGCTAAAGACAAAAAAGCCGAACAGAAACATTGTAAGCATATGCTTTGCCATATGCACAGTTCTAGTTTAGAAACAGCACATGCCCATGACCCTCTTCTATTGGTTTGAAGTTTTCATTACACTCCCCTCCGCTGAACTGTTTTCTGACTAGCTCTCTACCCAAGTAGTCTCCCCTCGCTCTTTCTCTCTTCATCCAATCTGCCTAAAAACCCATCCTCACCGACATAAGCAGCATGAGGGTGCTTGCAGGGGCAGAAGCTGGACTTGCTTGCTCAAGTCTACCCCTGCGGAAGTCTGTGTAAGAAATATTTTGTGGACACCACAGAAGCTGGTAAGGCCGCTCTCCCGCCCCACCCTGTCATCCTCAGTCACTTTGTGGTGTGACCGGTGTTCACAGAATGTGCTCTAAGTGCGTGCAAACATGCATGCGATCCCTCTGCCCTCAAGTATGTGGCCTTCGAGCGCCCTCTCCCAAGTATCGGGCCTCAGTCAGACACCCATCACGCTAAAGCCTACAGCATCCCCAAAACACTGAGGTTTTGCGGTTCCCTCCATTTCTTCCTGTGTCTGTTTTCTCTCATCTCGAGAGGATAAGCCCCAGCAACCGATGCTTCGATGGGAAGGCTCTTAAAGAGCCTTACCAAAACACGGGGAGAGGATGCATCCAGACAGAAATACACCTACAAGCATACTTACAGCTACAGAAATCTATTTTCTTCAGAGAAGTAAAAATACACAGCATAGGTAAGTTTCTAGTAACTCTGTTCAGCCAAAATAGGAAAAAAAAAAAAACCAAAAAAAAAAAACAAAAAGCCACAAACCTCAAAATATATACTTTGGCTTCATTTACCAGTCACCATTTCTACTTGTGTAGCCGGCAGTGAAACACAGCATTTGCAACGCAGACCCTCATAAGCAGGCTCCTTCAGAAGCCTCCATGTATTCAAGCCCGCTGCTCTGCCGCTCCTCTTCCTCCACATACTCAGTTGAGAACCAGTTTCACAAGGTGCAAATATTGAGCCTACCCTGAGACAACCTGGCAACTGCAGATCATTCGAGTCTAAAAAGTTAGATGGCGACGTGTACCACGCACTGGAGTTGCTCCACGGTCACGGGCATAATGAAATGCCACAGACCCCACAATGGCACCGAGGTGAGGGCGTGGGTATCTGGAAGAAGTTAAACAGGGAAAAGCAGATTTCAAATAGTATTTCTTCTGTCCTAAAGCCAGAAGCACAAGCAGGGATTAAATACAAAAGAGATTTATTTTCTTCCCATATGGATGTATGGCAGGAATTGCCCATTTATCACAGCTAGAAAAGGATCCTTGGACCCCAAGGCCAGTGAGAAACTCAAGTTTTGGTTTTACTCCTAGCTTTCCTATTGCCTCCTTCCTCTGAGCCAGACCAAAACATTCCAGTCAAAGTCTAGGTACGCGTTTGTTGGACATGAACCTCACTCGCCTTTTCTGCCTCCAGTCTACAGCGACAAGGACAATGCTCACTAGCCCTTCGCAGCCCTCCTCATGTACATGAGCTCCAGATTCACGCTTCATAAGCGCAGGTGGAAGCCTCGGGCATTCGCCTCCAGCTGCTTCGCACCAAGACAGCTCAAGCTGCTCTTGTGGTTTAAAGAATACAGGACTATTAAACAAGACTCGCAGAAGGTCTTGTGATAAACCTGCAACTGATGAGCTGCTAGCTCTTCTGAAAGTCCCCTTCCCTTACAATGAGTCTTTCTAATGCAAGGTTTCACAGCAACCCCACTAGAGAAGCGGTGCTGTCTGGGCTCAGCCAGCACTTCTCATTCAAAACAACTTTGTCATGGTATTGAAAAAGAATAAAGAAAAACTGGAAACAGAGCATCAAGTACGGTTAGCGACAGACGCAGAGTCATAGTGGGGACAGTGCCAGAGAGAATGCCAAACTGGAACCAAACCCTGAGGCTCTGGGAACAAGGGCGTGCCTGCAAAGGACAGTGCTGCGTGTGACGCTGCACCGACCCAGCAAAGCAAGGCTACATCAAACTGGCAGCTGGATTGCTAGAGGTGAGCCACACGATTGCCAGCTTCCACCAGCGCTGCAGCAGGAACTGGTCACTCATATCGAGGAAAATTATTTTCAGCGAGAAACAGCGCATGGACCTGGAAACAAAGCCACAGTACTGTGTGGACGAGGAAAGAAACAAAGGATAAAAGACATGAAAGAGCTCAGGGATGACAGAAAGACTCCCGGACCAAACCAAATAGATGGAGAAGAGGTTCCTGGTCAGCCAGCTGAACCAGTCCGATTTCTCACGTGTGCCCAACCTTGTGGGGAATCAGCAGGAAAAACAGGAAACAAGAGTCCCTCCTGCTGGCACACATCAGCACTTTGGATCCAAGCCTCAAGTGACTCTGGCCTTCCCTACCACCAGACACTTTCAAGAGACGCCCTGAAATTCCTGCTTGTAAATCCTTTTGCAGCGGCATTCTGAACACATTCCAGTCTTTGGAAATGACATGTGATGGCCGTATCAGTAAGCCAGGACTTCTCCTTCTGAAGAACACAACACATTGTTTTATGCGCACCATCAAGAGAACAACTGCTTTTTCAGTTGGTCACATCCTGCATAAGGTGGGGAGACAGTCCCCACCTTGGGAGGTACTGCAACAGGAGAGCAGAGCTAGCGAATTCAGCCAGGCCTAGCTGTTCGCTCTTCAGTGAGGTTTTTCCTCCCCTTTGCCCCATCTCCTTAACTCTACAACCCACAGGAGAGCAGGAGCTTCCATTCAAACCAGGTACGCTTGAACATTCAAACCAGGTACAGGGCATGAGCGTTTCTCCAAGGAGCATCACTACACTATCCAAATGGGGCCCCTGGGGATATTTGCAATGTGTGCACACCATGAGACTGGAAAACCATTCACCTAGAAGGGCAGTCCCCTCCTGCACATGGAGTCGATTTTCCCCTGCGCACCTCTCCCTCCACAAATACCCACTGTGGAAATGCCTACTGTTTGAACATGGTGGATCAGGTTTGCTAGAAGAAAGGAAATACCAGATGCAATCAAGAAAGGCTCCTTCTACTACAGGAAACCCTTTCATCAGTGAAAACATGTACATTTTTGCCTCTTTCCACCACGTGGCTTCAGGCTCCACGTCAGACTGCCCTTTCATTAGCATCGCCCCATTCCTTGCCATCCTTGGCGCGAGAACTGTGAGAATGCGAGAGGCCAGGCACTCCGCAGGTCTGGAAGATGGCCTGGTGCCCTGCCAGCAATGCCCCCAACTGCCCCCATGGGAAAGGAAAGGATTCCGCTTGTACAACAGCTGGTGCACACGTGCAGCACAGCCCCTTCCCCATTCAAGAGCACAGATACAGAAGGAGGGCTGCATCACAGGGCGGCAGCACGGACAGCACCAAACAGACATCCTTGGAAGGGCCCGGTCTTCTACAAAAACTCGCCCAGTGGTTAAAACTTCCTTCTTGGAGACTCCTTCCTTCATCACTATAGCACAGAAAGCATGATCCCTCAGCACTGTCTGAAACAGAGACCGTTCCAGCAGCAGAGCCAGGTGGAGAACCACAGCTTGTTCTCCTGACAGTTCACGGCCCAGGAACGCATCGCCCCACACCACAACCTCAGTCAGGTTACAGCCTCTGCACCAAGCAGAAGCAATGAGAGCATTTAGATGGCCAGCGACCACATCACTCCCTCTCACTAGAAGAGCCGAGCGAGGCTACATCCCACATTTCTTGGCAACATAGCTAACCCGGTAGTTTCTCAATCTTTAACTCTGAGGGTTGCCACTTGAGATGCCCCCCCTTTTCCAGGATGCACCCGGTGATGCCAGACAGCTACGCAGGCAGAGTCGCTATGCAGGCAGAGTCACTTCACAGCTCCTGGGACCCCTGCAGGGATTAACATGCCACCTAGATTTTCTGGGAGAGCATGTTGGGGTATGACAGTCCAAGAAGGCTAAGTCAAGGCAGACAAGCAGCCTAAGCCTGGGTTCGCCACCTCCGCTCCCCAAATGGTGTAAAGCACTGGGGTGTCTTCCCTCAGCCAAGGTTGGAAGGAACTGGACTGCAGGTCACAGATACTGCGGAGTGGGAAGACAAGAGACTAGAAAAGGATCTCTGTGCAATCTCTGACAGGCTTCTCCCTCCTTCAGTTCTCACCTGCTGTTGTGCTGTCGCTAGCTTTGGGTTTGGATTTAGACTTGAAGGAGAAGCGCTTGATGAGACGGCGGGAGAAGCTGCCGGCTTTCTTCCTGGTGGTGGAGTTGGTGGTGACGTTGGACAAGTCATCGTGTGACTGGCTCAGGCACGCTTCCTTCTGCTTGCTCCTTCTCCGGAAGATGAGCTTGGTACCACTCCGAAGAAAGCTAACTGCAGAGACAGAAAGGAAGGAGACGGAAACCACGATAGTATCCTGCCTTGCTGAGTCTCGGGGGCAATAACGCAGCCGACTGCTCTTGGATGAGTGGCAAAGACCTCTTCCACCCCGAGCAGCAGAAGCGCACGGCAGGTCGGTGAATCCTGGCTCCCAGCTGCAAGGCAAAGTCTATGTTCAGGACAGACTGCAATACCAGCAAGCTGCTTCACTAAGCATGCTGTCATGTGTCCTCTTCCTTTTACACAACAATGTTCTCCCTTCAGTGGAAGTGTGCAGAATTGTAATAGAAAGCTAAGACTCATATGAATGGAAAACAAGTGAGAATGTCTGCATGTGGAGATGCCAGAAGGAACACGGCAGGGAAAAGGCCTCTCAGACTAGACTGTCTTAAGGGCACCCAGATTAGCGGGTCATCAAGCCCCCAGCACAACTGCCCGCAGTTTCAGAAGATGCCCAAATCTGGAAACAAATAACGGCAATGGCCCTGGATGACTCACACAGGCTGGACAGGATGGAGATGCCAACTGCCGTCAGCCCCGAATTGGTACAAAAAGGCATATCCAAAACCTGCACGTCATACAAAGACACAACAGTATTTCCTACAGAGGGGGCTTGCTTTCCGTTTTCTTCTTTCTCTTCCCTGTCTGCCAAGTCTCTCAAGAATCTGGGCCGCACACCTTTCTACCTGCTGATGAGCAAACAAGGGGCCACCACAGTTCAAACTGTACCTGGTTGTACCAGGGTAAAACCCCCAAAACTTGTCCCACTCTCTTACTCAGAGCAATCGAGATTTTGGCTTGCGCTTGTTTATGTAAGTTTGTAGCTAACTGAAACTGTCATGGCTACAGGCAGACAAATACAAGGTGTGTCATCTGCCTAAATGACACCAGCCCAGAAAGTCCAGAACAGCAGCTTGGTCAGGGCAGGCTAGCTCCATCGTTTAAAAGCAGAGAGTTTGTGTGGACATCCTACAGTATGACAGGTCAGAGGGAGGGCATTGAGACCCATAAAATCCACATTGTCGGGCGGCCTCCATTTCTGTGCCAGAGGCAGCCAAATTCAGAGGAGGAATCATTTACGGACACGCGCCTGATCTGTGGACCCAGAGGCCAGGATGTGAAAACAGGTTCTTGGGAACATACAAACTGCACAGGGTTCCCCTCTAAGAGAGCACAGAAACCCAAAAAGGCCGCAGGAATCGGACACCTGCAAATAGAGGAGTTTGGAACTGCTCCAGCGGGAAGCGTACAAGAGAGGCAGGCTCTTCCAGGCTCCAGCAGAAGCCACTCTTCGCCACGCTGAAAGCTGGCTGCAGCCCCCACGCTCAGGCAGGGAACTTGGGCACCATTTTGTCCTCAAGTACAACAGGCTAATGTTAGTTCACCTCTAATGGTTCACCCTTACCTTTGTGATCCTTCAAGCTCCTGGTCTCAAGGGCTCCTGTGGAGCCAGTTTCAGACTCAACATCTTCCACCGATGGTCTCTCAGAGATGTCTGATCGCGTTGTCTCATCCAGCTCCTGACTGGCCCTTTGTCCCGACAGTGACACTTCCAGCAGCTGTGACGATTCAGTAGAATCGCGCATCTGGTCAGCTGCATGCTCTGCCACAGAATCCCCATACACCATGGCCTCCAAGGATGCAGCATAACCCAGAGAAAGTGCCATTTCATCTTGAGCGATAGGTACCTGGAGGTGGGGGGTTAGAAGGTCAGACAGACAGGAAGACAGGGTCTAAAGGAATTGCGTTCATCTCCCTTCTTCCATCCACACCTACATATGGATGCTCCAGTTCCAATCACCAGTGCTAGACAGCACCGATGCGCAATCATCACTCTCTTGCTGAAACATACTGGAACACGGCCAATTTCAAAGCATTCCACAGCACCTCCCTCATTCCCATAGGCAAGTCCAAGGAGAACTCCTTAGATTCTCCAGGAGGTTCCCAACGAGCTATGGCAGCAGCCTCGCTTTCTGCAGCTGCCATTTGTGAACTCCCACCAGCAGCTGCCCTGAAGACTGGTGAGGTACCTTTGACACTCACTGGGAAGCAGCGACAAGCTGCAAGGAAGCAGCGAAAGGGTTCTGCCAAGCAAGTCATCTGTGCTGGAACCTTCCCATACTCATCCCTACAGGACAGCATGGTTTCATGCACGCATCTCTAGAAACAACCTCCCAGATTGCAAATGGAGCCCCCTAACTACCAGAGACCTTGGAAACTCCCGAGATGATCAGTGTGCTCCGTTTTGTTGGGGTCTTCTTGGCAGGCTTGTTATTCGTCTCAGTTAGCTGCCTGATCGCTGTCTCAGCCACTGGATCCAAACCGTTGGGCATATGGCTATCCCCTGAGCACAAGAAAGATACCAACACTTGAAGTAGCAACCTTCAGCAAAGGCAAGAGGTCGCTTGCTGACCACGATGCTTGTAATAGGCAACTACATGTGCACGAAGGTAGAGAACAGAATTTATGATGGACTTGCCCTAATAAACCAAAGGAAGGAAGCTCCGTATAGCTCTTGGCTCTTTTAGGCACCTGAAAAGTTTGATTTCCCACCAGGCATATCATCGAAATACCCTTCCCACTCAATTAAGACTTCCAAATACTCCCAAGAGTTTAGGCAGTCTTGGCTGCAAACTGTCAAAAGGGCCGCAGCGCTCTGTCCCAGAGAAAACCAGAGCCCCAAGTACAGGGTGAGGAAAGCTCTTTGGGTCCAGATAGCCTGGAAAGTTCTTGTCAAGCAAGGGAACACCCAGAGTCACAGACTGGATAGCCAAAGTGCAATTTCTTTTACCATTCTGCAAGAAATGCTAAAAAACACAGTCGCTCCGGTAAGAACCTCGGATTTCCAAGCACTTACGGCTACTGCTGGGCAAGGGGCCATGAGGGCAGCCACTCTCCAAAAGCACTGTTGTCTTCTTTTCAGTCACTTCCACCTTGGAAGGCGACCTTGATGGTGAATCTTCACAGTAAGAGAGAGGCAGAGACACCAGTAAGTGGAGATGAAGCTTAGGCAACTTCACTACTGTATTGTGGCCCCCTATGTGCACCCCCAAAAAGCCTCAAGTGCACACAGATTCCCTCCCCCCAAGGCTACACATGAGTCTCCAGCCAGCCACAAGATGCTAAGGGAATGGCAACGACAGCTGCATTCTGACCCAGAAGCCAAAAGCACCGCGCAAGGTACAAGTCTGCAACAACCACAACATACAATGGCTAAACAGTTTTGCTACTGCCCGCATGAGCAGCCTAGGGAAGATCGTGGCTGAGTTTGTGCCCCAATAGCAGCCACTTGTACAAGATGCCTGTCGTGGGTCAGCCTCACCCAGTTTGCAGTCTGCCTTGGGCCGGGACTGAATCGTGGTGACAGTAGTTACGATGGTGCCGTCAGGCATGATGGTGCGGTCCATCTCCACCTTCTTAGTGGGGGTGATGCTGGTTCGCAGAGATGTGGCGTGCTGAGCATGCAAAGGTGCAGGAGACTCCTGGAATAGCAGCTACAAAGAGTAAAGCACAGCTCAGAGAGGCTCTCCTCCTCCCAGACAGAAAGGCAGGCATTTGGGTGACAAAAGCTACTGTTCTGAGCACTGAGGAGCCACCCCTGCTACAATGTGGGTTGAATGGAGGGAGGCTCAGGGACCAAGGGCCAGGCGACACCTCTCCTTGGCCTAAGGGTCTGCCAGCCCCCTGTGACGAGCCCAGGCCTAATCACTCTTGTCTCCAGCTAGAGGCTTACATTGTGAGCGCTTCCAGAGCACACATTTGTGCCAAGCATATGGAGTCCTGAGCTCACCTCTAATGTAATAGTAGCTTCAGCTGCCAGTGACTGCCCAGCTCCTGGGGCCAGCGAGCAGATCTGTCTCCCAGATGGCTGTTTGCCCACAGAATCAAGCAAAAGTGTAGCATGTGCCAGCAGCACATCTGCAAAAAGGAACAGGGAAACAAAACACACCACGTGACCTCAGCACCTCAGATGTGTCCCAGGCAACCTAGGCTGCTTTTGGGAAGCAGCCCTGTGGGCCAACAAAGCAGAAACCCACAACTCCGGTAGCTCCCAGGTCTGAGGGGGGGAGGGGGCGGGCAGCGCTCCTCTGCTCCTCTTTACCAATCCAAAATTCAGCTCCCTTAAAGGGGTGGCTGTTGTGTGGCCTCCATCAAAAATAGGTGCTGCGGTTAGTCCCTGACCAAGTGCAAATGAACAGAGTTAAGAGCTTTCTGCAATGTTCTTCCGATACCCGGGGGCAAATCCCTGCATCCCTCTCCCTGCTTCAGAGTGGAGGTGGGTGGGCCATGAGAACCTCCTGGGTACCAAAAAGGTCAGAGTAAGGGCATTTCACTAAGAAGAATAAAGCCCAGAGTTACTTCATGCAGTCAGAAGTTCACGTAAACCTGGATATGAAAAATTCTTTGCAGCATTCATCACACATCGTACTGACACAGAACTACCATAGGCTCAAAGCACAGGAAGTCCCTTAGGCATTTTTGTCTCCTCGTCTTACGGCTGCCTGTACTCACTTCCCCCTCCGTCACGGTTCCCCAGCACCTGTAGCTTCAGCTCTCTACTTCTAGGTCCCAACTCCCTGTTGAAACAGAAAGAGACAGGCTGGTATTAGGCAATCTTTGCAAAATGGCCACGGAGCAAGCAACTCCATTCCATATCTTTCCTCCCTCAAATCTCACATGCATTGTCACCTTTTCCAAAGCTCCAGTACACCTGTGCTACTGTGGAGGACACGACAAGGGGCAGAAACTACACAGAAGAGAACTCCAGTTCATGCCCCCTGCAGGGCTGTGTGGGCTGCCAGGGGAAGTTGAGAGGGCAATCTGTCTGGAAGGCTGAGATTTACGCTCCAGGCCTTCTGCACCTGCCGATCCCACATGCTGCCTGCGATCGGCACTTCTGCCCATCCAGTTAAAACACAGAGCATCCAGAAGAGCGTGAAATATGTATGCAAGCTGGGGCAAATCACCGGAATTGGCAGCCTGGCACACAGGCAGCACACAGACATGCTGCCCTGCAGTACAGACTTCCCCTCTGCGCCGTCCACGTCAGTTACTGTAGTGTGGTAATGACACCCAGAGACCGTGCCAGTCTGCCTCTGCCGTGGCAGCTGGAAGGAGGGCAGACACTTACAGAAAGAGCTCCTCATTCCACTCCATCTCTGCTGCAGCACTGGCACTGCCAGCTGTCACTGGCCTCGTCTGCTTCTGCTGCGGGGGGCTGTCTAGCTCTGCCATGCAGCGTATCTCCCCAACTCCTGCAACAGAGGGACAGAGCATACGCATGCGCTCGTCAACATGAGACAGCAGCTCAGTGGACGCACACTCCTCTTTTCCATTCAAACCCACCCAAAACATCCACTCGCTCCAGTCTCACCACCTGCACGCTTGCCCCTGTAGATGAGCAATGTTTTCACGCTTACCTCCCTTCCCCTGGCAGCCCAAGTTCAGCACTCGAAGATTCCGGAGCAACAGCTTAGAACCCAGAGGGGCTGCTGCTACTCCGGACGGGGACTCTCGAGTCAACTTATTGCTGGGTACCTGAGGAATGACGAGAGCGAGACCGATGCCTTTATCGTTCACTCGCCAGCAGACAGCAGCAAGATGCATGATGTTCATCCTTGCATCTACTAAGTAGCTCCTCACACCAACATAGGGGAATACCCACAGAGCCATCAAGAGATGCTGCAGGTTCCCCAAGCTATTGACTTCTGGTAGGCCCCCGTGTTATTTCAGATGGGAAATTTAAGGCAGACCAGAAAACAGACAGACAAGAACACGCTTGCTGACTGCCAGATGGACAACTGAAGGCGACAAACCATGGAGCATTCCATGCCTGTAAAGACTGCCCTGGATGAAGCCTTGGGGTTCAGAGCAACAGAGAGACTGCCAAAACAGAGATGCATCTCAGGCAGTCTGGCTCCACCTCAACTCAAGCGACACTCAGTGTTCAGGAAACAAGGTACAAACAGAGCCGCCCTTCAGAGCGGTTTCTAATTATCCCTACTCCCCATGCCACAGTACCACAAATCCTATGACAGCGTAGGCCAGCATGCAGCTGTCACTCAGAAGCAAGTCTCAGCACTTGGATTCCTGCCTGAGCCTCAGCCCTCAGAAGCGCCCCAGGGCACAGTGTTTGAGGCACAAGAATGACATGAGGAGAGAGCCTTACCGCACCGGCTCCAGCGGTGCAGGCCTTCAGATTCACAATCATGGCTGGCTGCGTGCTGACAATGGTATCCTCAATCAGATCCTTTATGGTGGACAGATCCGCTCTCCCTTCATTCTTCTCTCCGCAAATCAAAGAGGAAATGCAGGAAAGTCATAACGGGGCAGACCCATTTTCTCCTTACACAGCTCCAACCGCCTCTTCAGCCTCTAAGATGCTAAACAGTCTTTCTCCCAGTAATAACCTCCCAGGTACTCTTCCCATATCCTGTACTCGCTCTCCCCAGTGCTTAAAGCTTCTGTGTAACAGCTGCAGGCAAATGTAAGTTGTCTAAATGAGACAAACTAAGCCTCTACATTTGTAGTCTACCAGTTGCAAATTTTGACAATACACCTTTTACAGTTTGCCACATCCTTACCACCTTATGAGACGGTACTACCGCACTTTTGGGAGAACAGCCAAATTCCTACATCTACTCAGGATAAACCAACAAGAGTGTCAATAAAACAAACAAATCAACCAACCTATTTGGATCACAGAAGCACAAGCACGCCCGCATTCAGCTTGTGAAACTCTCTAATACCCACAGGTTCCACACACTAACCTCTCAAAAAAACCCCAAACCAACCAACCAAAAACCAACCAAACAAACAAAAAACCCACAACCCACAAAAAAACCCCAAACAAACCAACCCAGCTCATTTTGCAGCTCTACATCTGACAACAGCAGGAGGACCTACATAGACAGAAAGCCTTTTTTGCTATGCAGACTCCCATTCAGCTGTTAACACCAAACTTGGACAACAGACATAGGTACTGCTTTAGCCCTCTTGAGGATGCGCTGTTTTGACAGAGCTGAGCTAGTATCGATTCCAGTGCGAAAGAATCCCCTCCCTCGACCTGAAAGGCCACAAGAATGAGTTGCCAATCTCTCCATTCTGCAGCAGCCTTCCAACTGGCTCAGCACCGTTTCTGCCCCCTCCCATCCTTCCTCTGTGTGAGTCCAGCCTTGCACTGTTTGCCGCTCACCTCGCGAAGTTGCAGTCTCGGAAGAACCGAAAGGTTCAAGTCTGGTCTGTCCTTGAATGTCCACGACACCAGCAGACCTTCGTTCTGTATTTCCTCCAAGTGGATCTCCACCTGGCCCAGAACAAATATCCATAGTCAGGAACAGTTTCTCTTTCCATTAGGTGCTTTTTGTCCTGCTTCAAACTCAGCAACTGAAAGGCTCTCACACCAGTGCAACAATAAGAGACAGAACATAAGAACACAGGTGGTCCTGGGCCTATGGGAAGAAGCAGCTGCAGAAGCCTCATCACTCCATAGCGAGATCTGGTTTCCTCGCTGCCTTTGGATGCCCAGGTGCCATCAGAGGGAAAAACGATACGATATTTCTTTCGCTGAAGAAAAAGTCAGCAGGACAATCTGAAAGACCGACTTGGGCACTGACATGGCATATTTGCTGAGCTACATCAATGAATCAATGCCAAACCTAGGCATGGCCATTTGTAAGTCAGCAATGCATCTCTAGGAGATCATTATCCGATTGAAAACTCATCCAGGTCACCAGTAGTCTGCAACAACAAACCAGACTACACTATCCCATAGCCGAGTTAAAAAGTTGCACACCCATACACCTGAAAGGCATCATTAATGCAACAGACAGAAACAGAATCACCCAGGAAGAACTCCTGGCCCAATATCTCTAGTAAAAACAGGGGAATGAAATTTAACACAGTTCTAAAGCAATTGACAGACTGACGTTTACTTACCATGAACACAGAGGGTCATCAGTTGAAAGCGACAGATCTGGGACACGGCAGCCAGGTAGGTAACCAACAAGAGGTCCATAAAAGAGGCAAGGCACATTTGGGACTACAGTACTTGAAGCATTCCAACCAATAGGCATATGGTAACCTTAACAGCATTTCACAATGCAGCAGCAAGACCTCAATTAGAATACCACATGCAATTCGCTACAAGAACAATCAACCCGAAACTTCAGCAGGGGCAGACAAGGAGACCTAGAAAATGCCAGTGAGCAGAGGAGCAATTTGATGAGACGTGACAAAGGCCACCTGGCTCTCAGAGACTACGCAAAGATGAAAAGCGACTGCAGTCGCCACCCACAACTAGACCGGCAGCAGGTACGCTAAATGCCAGGGAGAGAGAGAGGAGCTATTTAAACGACCATGGAACTGAGGCACAAAACCAAACCAGGATGATCCGATAAATGTAGGTTGAAAATTTTAATAAAGCTTCTAAGAGCAAAGGGGTTCTAGGACAACCTTCCAACTGCAATGCCTGCAATAGCATGGGATTGGCTTCTGCTACCACAGAATTACTTCTAATTTCGCCATGTCTCCCTATAGCACAAACAAACGCATAGTCTCCAAGCAAGACACCACCTCCAGTGTCAAGCCCTTCTTCACAATGCGAAAAAAATCACATTCCAGAGAAGCAAATCCAGCCAGAAAGTGACTACAGAGTTACCACCCATTGCGATTTCACAGAGCTTGTGTTCTGGAAGAAGCATCTCCAATATTCAACATACAGAAAAAAAAAAGTCTGTATCACACTCTTGTGAATATATTCAAGGGGAGCACTGACGAGCAAACCACTCTGCACCATGGATTTCTTTTTCAAACCAACAACCAGGACAACACCATAATTGTACATATGGACAGGACGCATCTTTCCCTATTCATCACACCAAGAGGGGAATTGAACTCTGTGGACCTTTCGCTTCTTAAACACCCACTTATAAACATAGTATAGAACACTACCACGCCTCAAATCTCTCTGGATTTTGTTACGGCTACGTGATATAGCCAAGATCTGCAGAACAAGACTCCAAAAATGGGACTCAGCACACAGATCAAGAACATTTGCCAACCCGCCAAACATTAGTGACAGCATGCTCCTCCTTCTGGCACGATGAGGCCTTCATTTGCACTTGATCGGCTCCTCCTTCCTTGATCAGCATGGGGCTGGGTCAAGGAACAAGTTAACTTTTTACAATGGTTACCTGAGCCTGCACCACAGCCAAAGTGACATGATAGGTGTCCACAGAAACAGCAACTGCGGACTGCTGTGTAACAGAGACAGGGAATTTCACAGCTTCAGCGGACAGACAGCAGTACAGCACCTGGAGAGAAAAGGAAGGCGATGAGTTTCTATCCTTGGTGAGAGGCAGCCATGTGATAGCAAAACTTCTAAAAGCAAAGGCAAGGTGGACCCATCATGGCAGGAAAGAAACATCAGGCTTACTTGCAGACCCAGTTCTGTGCTGCCAATCTGCCATTTCAGACTCTGTACGTGAGGCAGTAAAGACGTATCAGTGACAGGAGCTCTGTTCTCCTCTCCACTGTAGGACCCTGATATTCGGGCTCAGCATCCATACGCCCCAGCTCCACGAACACATCTGCCCCCAGAGCTCTCCCAGAGCTCACCAATGCGCACCTCCAGAGCCGCAGTCTCACAAGCCTATCAACAGGCCTCTGAACTCAACAACAGACCACGCCCAAAACTTCCCCAGTTCCACCATCCCCATCGCGTAGGCCTCGGCAACCTCTGTAGAACACGCCATCAGTCAACAGAGAAACCCGACAACATACGATTCAGAACAGCAAAGCCTTACCATGCTGTGGTCCGACTGTCCCTTGCACATCACATGACTTATATTTGCGGTTGGTGGTAACTGAGGACCCTCTTCAAATGTGATCTGCACTGAACTCTATGAAAAGAGAACTCTGTTAGTTCCCAGCAGTCAAGGCATCCCAGATAGTTTCAAAGAGGATGAACAATTCTGACATGGGGCCCCAGAGATACTCCGGTTCGTTTCCATGAATACAGACGGCACGCAGAACCATCACACGCTGCAATTCCTTGGCTTGTCCATACAGAGAAAGGAAATGAGGTGCCCAGTCAAGGCTTAGACTCACAAACACAATGTTAACTTGAAACAGCCAAGCCCAAATGAGAGTGGAAAATTGTTCTGGATAGCAATCACTTATAAGTGAAGTGCGTTAACCCTTTGTCATTGCAGAAGCTTTGCTGTTTCTCCTCTCTCTCTTCCTCCCCTGTGCTAATCCTGCTCCAAGTAAACCAAAAAAACCAATCAACAACAACAAAATCCACTCTCAGCATATGGTACGTTGGCTCCTGTGCTTGACTTGTTCCCTTTTTCCACCCTCTCCTGGTTTACTAGATTACAATCTCCACTGCACAAGCATCTCTCTTCTTTGTTTGAGGATTTCCCCATATAACAGGACCGGTTGTCTACAGACAACCCTTCTCCAGAAATACAAGACCAAGATAAAGAGTTGCGAGCATCCCTGCACAAAACCTATCCCTCAAAGATTCCCTCTGCTCACAAGGGTCAAAAAGAGAGAGCGAGCAGGCAATCTGAGCACAAGGACAAGACCGTTTGCCGAGCTGCTCATGTTTTAGGGCCAGGGTGACCAAGAGGGAGGATAAAGGTGTGGGAAACTGCGCTCTCTTTCTCAAGCGAATGAGATTGCGCGCTGCCACCTCCATGCAGACAGACAGACCCAGGTGACAGGCGGAAGGGGGATGGAAAGGGCTCTCAGACACTAATCTGACTGGCATGCATACTACAACCTGAAGAGCCACTTGCCCAGCAAAAGCTAGTCCGGATGCATGCCCTCCACTCAATGCAGACACCAGGCAGCTCTCCCAGTGACCAAGCTTCAAAACTGAAAGACTCAATGGAGAAACAAGTCAGATCACTGCCTGTTGCTTCATACTAGTAATGCCTGCTGTTTCTTCTTCTCGTAAGCCTCCTCCAACAGAACCATGTGTTCACCCACCCAGGTCAGTCCAGACTATTGGATCAGCCCTTTCTCTCTGCAACCAGAACCTCTGCCCAATGACTCAAGCATATAATCACCACCGGTAAGCCATTGCTCCATTGTTCCCAATACGTCGGTCTCACTGAACTGGGAGGCACTGGCCAACTTCAAAAGATCTTGTTACTCAGCCCACTCGGAACGAAATGCACGCACATGGTAGTGTGAATCTAACCCCAAGGCAGGGAGGAAACACAGAGGAAAAATAAAACGAGGAGGGTAGCATACGCTTGAGAGGCAACTCAATTTCTTTCGAGTCGTTGCCCCATTTTAAGGCAAGTAACTTGAAATCCAAATAGGAAATATGAAATACCAGCTGCTAACATTTAAAGATCTATGGAAAAAAATGACACTTTGTGACTGAAGCCACTCTCTCGACTACCAGGGATGAGAATGAGACACTGCCGGGAGGCGGACCCACCCTTATCTGCCCCACTGCCGTTTCCCTCGGATCATGCTCCTAGCAGAATCCACCTGAATTCAAATGCTGGTGTGCTCTGACCACGAATGCGCTCCTATAAAGCTCCTACCATGTATGTTATGTTCCCATGTTCGCTGTTACATGAGGAAACGTGGGCAAATCTAGACCTGAACAAGACTAGGACGTATTCTTTTAAAATTCACCAAGCTGAAAGAAGCCATAGAGAAACAACAAAACCACAGAAGGAAACAGACTATTAAGAGGGAAGCAACCGTGCAGTGTTCCTCCAGGACTAGGACTCTGGAACGCTAGTCTCCTTCTATTATCCTTTTATGCCGAACCATGAGACTTCTACCCCTGTTTTGGCGTTTTCCTTTTCCTTTCTTGGGACTACGCACAAGGGAAAATGAGAGACCCCACACAGAGGACGGTAAAGATACCTCTTGAACATGCAATCAAGACAGGAATCTACAGTTCTTCCCCAGCCATATCAGCAAGCCCATGGAAGCAGGCTTATAAATCTGAAGGCCAAGACCCTTCACCATTCTGCGTCCACACTGAGAGCCTGATGTACTCACAGCCATCTGCTCCTCCACAATGATTAAACCTAGCTTTGCAGAGCTGCATTTTGGTATGGCTTTTTGTCAGCTGATACAACTAAAATGAAAAAAATACGACAGCAAAAGGAGCTAAGAATAAGTTCACCCAGGAGACAGTGAGATTGCTCGCTTCTAAGCATAAATCTATCCCTGACTCCCCTTGGGACTTAAAAGGAGAGCAGGGGTGGAGTCAGACTGGGAGTAGGGAAGGAGCCACTGTCACTTGCAACCAGCGCTATCAGCCTTATGTCCCTTCCCTCGACTGGACGCAAGAATAATTTCATAGGAGACAGGGACTTGGGGGAGGTGAGGGGGTGCAGGGGAATGCTTTTTATGACAAGGCTAGTGCATTTTCAATGACAGAACAGCCATCAATTCTAAACCGAGGTTTACCTGAAAACCACAATGCACCGCAAAAAAAGGAGAGACAACTTCTCCTTCAAGATCTCAGCAGATGGCAGGACTACCCTTTACGCAACTTCATTACAAGGAGAAAACAGAAACACCCTAACACACCCCCAGCCCAGAACAAATCTCCTGTTCTGTAGTCTTCGGAAAGTACGCATGGACTACACGGAGAAGACTGTAGTCAACCTGAGGCTGACTTCACCTAATTGCACTGAACTTCTTTTAAAAGAAGACTGGAGGAGTATCGTCTTAAAAATTTTTTTCAATTATGGTTAGAGCTTTCATATTATTAAGTCCCCACCCTCTTCTCATTTGACAGCCCCCCAGATTGCTTGAAAACATAGTTTCTTAGGGCATGCAATGAAAAGTTACTCAGCCTTGCAGTATGTTAGCAAAGTTGCAACGACCGAGACCAAAACAGTCTTACTACTTCTTCTACTGGTACAGTCTCCTGATGCCACAGGCTGTAACGTGAAAGTTTTCATGTAAGTCAGCGAAGAGCTCCTTAGCAGAACACATCTCGCAAAAACTCAGTACCAAAGCGCTAGCTAAAAGACAAAACGCTAATTTTCAGTTGTTTTATCACCTGACAAAGCGGTATCTCAAAAATTGCATTATAAAGGATATTTGCAAGTCTAGCTGAAACGTTGCAACATTTCTATACGGATCGCAAAGTTTAGATGCGACTGAAATAATTACAGAACAGTTATCTTGAATAACAATTACATATGTCCGTTGCTTTGCGAGCGTTACTTGGATTCAGTGCCCACACTACGTCTTCCATCTCCATCCCTGATTGAAATCTGTGCCATTTCTTCTGTGTGTCTGAAAGAATTTCCATGTCTTAATTCCAAGGCTCAAGGAGGAAACACTAGCGAAAAGATCATTGTTATCTCTTTCCCAGTTCGACATGATCAGTCACTTTATTCTATTTTACGAGGGCTGGGGGGCTGAGTGCTGGAATTCTGCAGCTCAAAAGCAAGGCAGTGGCAGGAACGGGATGTCTGAGGGGCAGGAAAAGGAAAGGGTCTGAGATGGAGTATTTTCCCCAGTTAAACAGTGAGCAGCTCCCGACCCTATCCAGAATCCCATATAAAACACAGCCCCTAAAGAAAAACACCAGGCCCCACTTCAGAGAAGAGCTTATAGACCCAACAACTCACTGCAGCAATTCCACCTTCTGAGTAGATGTGCTCCAGACGAGAAGCAACTGTAGCAGAAACTGAAGCATGGCCCTCCAGGGGCCTCCAAGCCATTTCAGTCATCAGCTAATCTTCACCTTACAGGAGTTCTAAATTCTGGAACTTAGAAATTCAGGTCATTTTGTGAGAATCTGAGGAATTCAGTGCATGACGGAGGAGTGCAGCATATCAGACACGGGTGCCTGCTGACACTTGACCACCATGACTGTGGCATTCTGACAAGAGGGGCAGGACAGAGGATGCATTTCTATGGGGGGAGGCACTTCACAAACATTCTCGCCCCTCTTTGGTCCCTTGCCTAGTCCTCCCTCCAAAGAGGGAAGGCCTCTGCCTGCGTGGGCTCCATCCCAGAGAACAGCCCTCAACTTTCAAGTCAGGTCTTGGTAAGAGAAGAAGCGGTTGCCGTGGCTTGCCCTACGCGAGCCACTGTACTGAGCCAACCGCAGGAGGGGCCGCTAAGTGTCACTCATGACAGCAGGTCCCCTCAATATGATACGCATCATATCAGAACAAACTTACTTTCAGTCACAACAGGAAGAGCTGGCTTTGAGGGTTTGACACCAGCAGGATCTGCAGGGTTTCAGCTTCTGTACAATGAATCAGCCGAGCGTTTCCTGACGCTCAGAAGTTTCCCGCAGCAAAAAGGACCGCTTTTTCAGGATGTGGGTCTCAGGTTCAACACTGCACCTGGCTATTTGCATGACCAGGGGAAGGTGGGGAGGAGGAGGGAGGGAGAAAGGAATGGAGGCAGGCAGAAGGAAGAATGTTAGCAGCTGACATGTTAAACACCAGATCAAGTTTCTCACATCTTATCCACTGTAACTGTCAAAAGCATAATCTTACAGTACATAATCTAGCTGCATTTAGTTCCAGACAAAAGATTCAGTTCCAACAACCTGTAGCAAATAGTCCCACAGCCACCTGATACAGCACCACCCTCTCATTCTTCTTGTACCTCGTCCTGTAAGATCAAGAACGTAGCCTGCTTAGTACTCGTTTGGCTACTACTCGTAATCAGCTGTACCTTCTCTCAGAGGGTCACGCCCACACTCTGGACTCCTCCTGCCCTTGGTATACTTAAGGGACCGTTTTCTAACTCCCTTAGAGTACAATAAAGGTTTCTCCTTCCAAGTAACCAGTACAAGAAACGGGACATGAACACAACAGGGCCAGTCAATTCCCCCCCCCCCCCATGAAAACTTCTTATGGGCAACTTACCATTCTCTCAGTCATCAACAACTGAGCACAGGCAATTGACGACATTGAAGGAAATTAAAAAACAAAGAATCAACAGAGAAGGAACAGCTGAATTCACAAAAGCAGGCACAGCTTACGGTTTGATGGTTAACTTGATCTTCATCCCTACGTCTGGCAGATCAACTGCACCTTTGGGAAAAGGCCCACTTTTCCACAAACCTCTTGAGAACAGAGCACTCCATCTCTTGAAAACCTGCCAGAGAATAAGCTCATCCCAAAACCAACGAACAACTTTAAGTACTCCATCCTTTGACACCATTAGAGCCTGGACAGGGATACAAACATCCATTTCCATTTTCTAATGCTAGCCAGCCAGAACTAAGGCGGGAAAGAGAGAGCGTGTGTCACTACACTTCTGTTAAAAAGGACAATTTCACTTATTGCAAGTATCAACAAAGGAAAAATTATGCCAACCTTTCCAAGTCAATCTAACATTTGATGAATCAATCTAACAAGGCAGAGGTGAGAAGTCATGCCACACATGGAGCAGACAGAACTTCAGGTGAGAAAGCAAAGGACTGAACACAATGGAAAAAACGAAAAAAAAAGATTCTTTCTTCAAAAGGGAGACAATAAAAACTGGCTGGGGAGCATCAGTAAGACAGGTCCAATGAATCAAATCTGTCCAAAATCGTGGCAATAAGCAACACCCTGCTTCAGGAGCGGGGCATCTGATACATGCCAAAATAGGAAGATGCAACATACATAAGACAAGCGTTAAGGCAGGTAACGTCTGGAACCAGTCAATTCCCTGATCCATCTGTAATGGGCAGAAGGTATAATTCAGCAGGTAGAAACATCAGCCAGGTGACAGGGGTCCACAGCCCTACACAGACAGCCCATCTGCATTCAGACCTGCACAACATTTGCAGAGGCTGATTCTATGTATTTCTGAAAAGAACAAAACCTGCCTTGAGACACACTGCTCTTCCAAGTAGTAACACTCAACCGTGTCACCTCGTAGAAGTGACAGACAACAAAGTCTCCCAGAAAACTCACCATTCCCACATGGCCAACATACGGGGTACTGGGATCACGTAGTACTGGCTATGGCTTTCTTTACAAAACCTGTAACAGTCTGTGCTCGAAATCCACGTTACCTGGTCTCAGGTGACTTCATACATCCTTTCAAAAGGAGCGGTGGGCAATATTGTTAAATATTCTCTGCCTTACAATGCTTGACACCAGTAAAATAAAAACATTCCCAGTCTGAGGCCGGAAAAGAAATGCAAAAGTGGCTCATTACGTGCCAATACCCCATTCTGGTCATTTTGTACTTCCTAATGCCAGGAGACAATCACCATCTGAAAATAATCACAGCCCTCACAATGCACTTTGAAGGAGATCATTTGATTAAATCCTTTCAAAAAGGGTTCTGCTCTACTGCAATTAAGGACTACTGAACTTCAAGAACACCATACTTGACCTACACAATTAAACTTCGTGCTTACCTTGTGCAGTTACTTTCAAGTGCAACTGTTTAACAAGCCTTATTAACCCTTCTGCTCTCAAGATGCCAGACAACAGTATCTACATTAAGCAGGAAAAATAAAGGCCAAAAACTGAATCGCTCCATACTTGCTGATGAAGTTAAGCCCTCCTTTGGTCAAACAGCAGAGGGCACTTGTTCAGGTTCTGCAGCCTTTATTCAAATAGCTGTATCTAAAAAGACTTTCCCGAAAAAAGACAGGGACCATGCAGGTGACAAGTAACAAAACCAAGCATTTCTTCCTAAGTCGCCTGCCTCAAAGACCAAACTTCTTCATCACATCCCAGCAAGTTATTATCAGGGGATTACACCGAGGCAAATGACAACACAGAGGAACAAAGAGCTCCAGAAGGTATGCTAGAAACAGTGCTGTGCAAACGTTCCCAAAGGAGCATTTCCTGTAGGGTTAGACTTTACGAAGCCTATTACGTTAATGTACCTGACAATGGTTGGGAGCAGGTAGAGTAATAATTTCTCATTCCTCCCCACCATCACCAATCGCCTGATTTTTCGCACGTGGTCGTGCTGCACAGAGAGATCTGCTGTCCTGTCCTGCCTCTAGCCCAGGATTTAATTCACTTTGTCAAAAGGGAAGAGACCTTTCCAATCTCATGGGAAAACTCAAACACAAGTTCGCATCACATTCTTGGGGACTTTCCTTTTCTTCAAACACATTAGCTTCACACTAATCTTTTTTAGCTCTTGATTTTCCCACGTAACTTAACAGAAATGCTCCCCCTTCCTGCTCACGCGACAGAAAAGTAAGAGGAGGCTGCGGCAGGCTTTGGACCGCATTTATGGGCAGAAGCCCCGGCCTTGCGGGCCGCGCCAGCTGCTGTGAGGTTCTTTCCACATGGGATCAGCGAGGCCTGTTCTCCTTCGTGAACTTCAAAACCACAACGGTAACGGCGGGAGACTGACGGGAATAAACACCAGCAGCGGCCAAGGCCCGGCAGCGCCCGACCAGGCAGGCTTCCCCGCAGCCTGCGAGCAAAGAAGCCACCGCCGCTCCCTCCCCCTCACCTCGCCGCCCGCCCGGGCCCCGCCGTACCCCGTGCCGGCGCGCCTGGCTGTTGAGGGCTCGCACCCAGGCCCGCTGCCACTGCTCCCGCAGGGACCGGAGGGCGAGCAGCGCGGCCAGCAGCGCCCAGGCCCCGGCCGCCGCCTCCTCCTCCGCCGCCGCCCCGCGCCGCCGCGGCGTCCGCAGGGCCGCGGCCCGCCAGTACTGGAGCAGCCAAGCCGCCACGGTAAGCAGCGAAGCGGCGAAGAGTAGCACCAGCGCGGCCCAGCCCGGATCCGGCCCCATGGCGACTCAGGGCGGGCCGGCGGGCGGGCCGCGGCCCGGCCGCTGCCGCCTCCCAGCGGGAAGCGCCTGCGCACAACCACCGCCTCGGCCCGCGCCCGCCGCCTTCTTCCGGTGCTGGGGCGCCCCCTGGGGGCCCGGCGGCCAGGGGCCCCCCCTCAACTCACCGGGACCCCACTCAGCACCCCGGCGATGGAACATCCGCGGGCAGAAACGGCGCAAAAATAATCCCCTGGGGCTCCAACGCCCCTTACAGACTTCCCGGCAATGGCAGATCTCGAGTAAGACGTTTCGTTG